>JAUZNJ010078189.1:0-24462 GCA_034780135.1 Jordanella pulchra
TACATAGTGGGGCAATCAGGGAAACAAGACACACCTGGGAGCAATAAGGGGAAGACAGGACGACACAGGGAGCACAGAGACAGCAGGAAGCTTCAAAAATACAACAAAGAAACACGGATCATGACACTGAGAGCCTTTGGGGAAATATAGCTACCTGGTTAGCAAGAGGGAACATTTTGGAACAACGCATTAAATGTATTTCCATATATTCTCAAATGGATTTACATCTAGTAATCTAGGAAAGGAAAATGATTTAATTCAAACTGTTACACTACAACTCTTGAGTTCATCAACCATGAGATAAACCCTTTCTCCCGTTTCACGTCTTTTACAGCCTCTGACAGATATTCATATGGGATTTTCCTGAAATTAGCTCTTTCCATTTTCTGATCAATATTGACCAGCTTCCCTGTCCACACTGAAGAAAAACTTCCTCACAGAATAACTCTGTTAGGATTTTGCATATAGAAACAAAAAATGGATTGTACCTTCATCTAAGCAGGGAAGTTCATTCCAATTATTTCCACTCAAGCAAAATATTTATCACAAAAAGGCAGCTTGAAGTATAACATTCTCCAATGCATTAATGATTTCAAACTGTGTATTGTGCAAATACTCTACTTACTAACCTCTGAAATGGACCAGAATCATACAAAATGGGTAATTTTTTACTTTCTGAAATTTCAAACAAACCATAGATGTGACTATCTCCCAAAGTCAGAACAATAAATAATACAACTGATACCAATATCATGACCTGGAAAACCTGCTTTTTTGCCTGACTTGGTAGCAGGGAACTTCCATCACTTCAGTTATGCATATGCTGTAGCTCCTTGTTGCTTCTCAACAGCAATAATAGGCTCTTAAAGAAATCTTCCCGTACCTTTTTTTAGAAATATATTTTTCCGGCTCTAGTGGCCTTTATTTTTCTGTTATTTTTGAAAGTAGGCAGACAGGAAAGAGGTGTAGAGATTTGGCAAAGGTCGACTGGCCAGGACTTGAACCATCGATTGGCGTGTTGAGGACCAAAGCCTCCGTACATGGTCGCACGCTTAATCACTACACCAATGCCCATTC
Organism: Jordanella pulchra; assembly: GCA_034780135.1. Lineage (NCBI taxonomy): Eukaryota > Metazoa > Chordata > Actinopteri > Cyprinodontiformes > Cyprinodontidae > Jordanella > Jordanella pulchra. The sequence goes on from JAUZNJ010078189.1 coordinate 1,078, forward strand.
CTACAGCTTAACTGTCCTGGGTTTTTATCGGGTTATTTGCCTGTTTTTCTAAGAGTGACTTTATCAAGTCATAGACTGATGTTGGTTTGGAAGACCTGGCTTTCAGTCTCTGATATAATTTCAATTAAGGTCCTGGACTCTGTTCACGGCAGTCTCATCCACACCAAACTCTTTAATTACATTGTCTTTGTGGACCCTGCGTTGTGTACAGGTGCACAGTCATATTGGATGAGGAAGGGATCCTCTTGAAACTATTCACACAAAGTTGGGGGCATGGAATTGTCTAAAAGCTCCTGGTCTGCTGAAGCATTCAGAGTTCCCTCCACTGGAAATAGGGGGCAAAGTCCAGCTGTTATAAAATAACCCCATGAGAAAATAGCCCCTTCCCCAAATTCTACATCTGATGGAATAGATTCAGACAAGTATTGTTCTCCGGGCAACTCCCAAACCCAGATCAGATTATCTAATGGAAAATTGGAATTTATCACTCCAGAGGACACACCTCTGCTACTACAGAGTCCAGTGGCAGGATGCTTTACACCAGAAATAATTACATTATACAATGCATAGTTTGTAATAACATATTACATTAACATGAAATTCTCACGGATTTCAAGCTGGACTTTTCTGTTCAAACTATGTGCAATAAAGTACTATCGCGCTTTGACAGACAAGGAATTTCCCTTTTGCAAAAACTTACTCGGTACTCAGGTCAAAACACTGAGCACACCTACAAAACATTAAATAATATGTGCATTAAGCCCGGCCAACCCACATTACACACATTTGAGAAAGTTTTCATTTATTTTGTTCTTTTCTTATCGTCGACAGTTTGTTTAAAATTTTGTTAATAGAACCGAATTTAATACAGTGTTAAAAATGATTAATATTAATGACGATCAAATGTAAAAAGTAATAGGCATAAAAGTAAGAAAACCCTTGAAAAGTCAACTTTTCTCTACATAATTTGTAGAATGTCTATTAGATTGCAAAGATGGGTCACCATTCAGAAGTTAATGCTGTTTAGAGGCCCACAGCATAAAGAAATTTGGAAACCTCTGGTTTAAACCACTTTATCCAGCAGATGCAGAACCGTGGAATACCCATTACATGAAATGCTTTATCCACTGAACTTGAGCTAACCTAAAGGCAACATGCAGTCTAGAGGTCAGTGGTGATTGACTCTGCAGAAACTTGGTGATTGCTAAGAAGTATGGGCCTTAGCATCTGGTCACCCTGCTATGACTGAGCTTCAGTTGTTCTTTCACTTCGTTATAATGCCACTGAAAGTTGATGGGCAGAATATTTAGGAGCCAGAAAATTTCACAACTACACAGGTGGGATCCTTTCACAGTCCCATACCGGAGTTCCCAGAGTTCCTGGATCGACACATTTCTTTCACAGATGTTTATAGTAATGGTTTTTCATGCAATGGCGCTTTATTTTATTATCCCAACGTACCCATGGAGCTTATTGGAAAACCTGATTTCAATTATTTCGATGGTTGAGTGAAAAGGTTTGAAAATATATTGTATCTTTTTGATCACCTTACATAATTCAGGCTTTGATTTATAGCAGCATGGTAACCCAGTGGATGAATCCAAGGATGGGTAGAAGTAAAAGAAATGTTGATGACAGGAAGGGCCTGCAGAGGAAACTTATCATACATTTAAAATAATATGGGAAAATGAGTAAGAAATGATCAGAAATGGTTACAATAATACAAATATATGTTATTTTATTGATTAATATATCAGTATAAGACATTTCCTTTAAATTTATGAGGAGGTTGTAGAAATGCACACAAGTCAAAATGGAGAGAGGGTGAATTGTTGGCTTGTCTCTGTAGTTATTGAGAGGGAGTCATCCAGAGCTGATGTATGCATGCTTTAAAAAAACAGTAAGTCTGAAAGTTCATTATTGCACACCACTGATTGTTAGACAGCCTTATGGGTTTGTTTGGTCTCCTTGAATGCAGGCTGGTAGTTCTCTTTGCATATTGCTGGTCTTCATTTCTGCTTCTCTTCCACTTGGAGTGTTCAAGAAAGCCAGTACATGAGGATCGTGGTGTATCTTTGGGCTCTTGGTGAGAGGAGTCCAACATGTGGCTTAATCCCTGGTTCACTCAAAGCATTTTAGGAAGCTGGCCTGCTCTGTAACCACAGCCAAGGCCCTTTGTTTTTTTTTTTAAGTCATGGCTTTTTTGTCAGTTCATCGAATAGCAAAGTAGCAGTTAGTGTTTTTTTTTCTTTTGGAAGACAGTATGATTGGTCTAAGGGAGCAAGAGAGAAGTTAAGTCTGTGACAGTGTGTTTGGGGTTGGGACGGGTGTGGGGTAAATGAGTACAACACCCACACTGAGGCAGATTTTACACACAGCTTTTCTACACAGCTGAATTCACTCTGAATGAACTTCACTCAGGATTTCATACAATTTTGGATACAACAGTTCTTACTTATCACTTTAAACAAATGTTTAAATGATAACAAAAAACACACAAAAACAGGAACAACGTTCCTGCCAAACAAAAACGTTTTAACAGAATAAAATGACAACAGATACACTCATTTCACAGTTAGAAAAGACAGAGAAAAAGTAGCTCACAAATACTGTATTAGCGACAGAATAAGCTGCTTTCCATTCATTTCACACACTGGAACAGGTATTGTTGCCCAGAAGCAAATTTTTATCGCAAACAAGATTCCACACATTGTGAGAGTTCCTAAGTACACCTACAAGGATAATCAGAAGCAATCCTGGAAGAAGTTTCCTCGAATGTTTAAGATCCTAAGTTTTAGCACGTCTGACTTTGTTCTTGTACATATTATTTGTTTGACATTTGAGACATTCAGTTGCCTTAAACTGCTCAATTTTGCTTAACTTTATTAGATAGTCTTTAGTTCCTTTTTTAGTTTGATAGTTTTTCTTTGAAGATTTATTATGTAACTGCTTTAGTTGCAACTGCCTTTTATTGTCAGTAATATTTTAAGGTCACATAAAATGGATTCATAAAAATCCAAAGAGATGCTGCAACACAGGTTTCTAAATACAAAACATCATAGAAGCTGCCATTATGTTACACAGTCATATTTGCTCTGACCGTGTGAAATTCTGATGACACGTTTCTCAATACTCCACATGTAATGAAGTCCCTCTTTCTTTAAACTAGTGTGGCCTTTTTTTCTTTACTTATAGCCACCATTTCCAACCAACAGAGGGAGCTAGTCATACATACTTCCACACACTGGCTGAGTTGAGGTTTCTAGATGAAAAGTAAAACAGAAGTTCCTGTAAAAATACAATAACACTGTATATGGGGCCATGTGTTTCCACAGGGATGCAACGCTGTTTGATCACATCAGCTTTACAATTCAGTGCCAATTTTTCGTGTAGTTTGGACAATTCATCCAATATCTTAACAATAAGAGTAACAGTCTTTTCAGTAAAAGAAAATTTAAAAAGCATGCATAGCTCAGACCAGTTTCACTATGTGCACCAAGCGTATGTGTACCAGAGTACTCTGATACAAAACTATTATGTTATTAGGATGTCTTGGTGGGTGTTTACAATGAATTTCAAATAAAGTACCTGTCTGTCTTCCAGAATGTTCCCTGGATGTTTGTAGATTTTCAGTGCAATATAGCTTTGAATTTTTAAACAGTTGTAATGAATCAATGCTGTGTGGTGTTCATTAATACCTGTTTTTCCTAAGGGTTTGTAATAAGGTAAATTTGAAGGAGTCTATTAAGATGATGGTTGAATCTAAAATATTTCAAACAAGAAGTACTTAAATACAATAAAATGTAACTTTGTTTCTGTTCCTCATTTGCAAAAGATAAAGAACTGTTTTTTAAATCTGTTTTGGTGTTTTTTGAGTTGGAGTTTATTATTTCTTTTTTTTATTAAGTCTGTTGATGACTGTCACTCTTTTACTTGTGTCTTTTTTGTTTTCCCCTCCTATTACTCATTGACGCACATAAGCATGCAACCACACAGAGCTTTATAAAGACGCTGTAAGTATACGCCTCCACAGCCAACATAATGTTGAAGAGAGAGTTAATGGGGTGTAGATGCTGCTGTTCGGGAGATGAAAAGCTCATGTGTGGGCACACAAACTAACGTTTTTGTTTTCCTTGTTATCACCTCACTGTTAGCTTTTGTCCAGTTAATGTATTTTCACTTGCAAAAAAACCCTCTCAGATCTCTTTAAACCTTTACAAAAGATCACATACATTGGAACCCAATTAAACTTTTTCCCTTCTAAACTCCTTCTCTTATATTTAGTGTCTCTTTCTTTTCTTCCTAACATTCCCTTTTCCAACCTGCTTCCTTGCATAATACCCAACAAACAACGTACTGTAACATTCTTCCCTATTACCCAGTTTAGAATTGGTTCCTCCTCAGGGGTTGATTAACTAGCAAAAAATACCCGTACAGCATTTTAGATCAGCTGCCCCCAATAGTTTTTTTTTTCATATGTTTGCAGTTTGCTTTTTTTTAGCCCAATAGGTGGTGGTAATGTGCAGATGTAAAAGAAATAAAAAAGAGGAAAAAATGTTTCATACAAGCAATAATCTAAATGTTTGTATTATGTTCTCGAATTTACAAATTTTCAAACTGTAGGAATCAGGAATTTCCTAACTATTTGCTTTGATAAAGCACACATATTGTTTGTTCATTAAGGCGCCACCATTGAAAAAGAAGTTTTGTCACTTCACATGTACTATTGGCCGGCAGAGCATGGGCTATCAAATTAATACCAAGAGGAGAATATTTATATCACTTTAATTTTGCAGTGGGACAAATATTCAAGTGAACCATGAACTAAAAAGCAAATACTGGGAATGATTTATACATGGTGTTCTACATTTCCAAGCTGTTTGAAAGTGTTCTTTCAAACTTTGCTGCAATATGCCACAGTTAGCCTGGTTACTGAAATGAGTACATTTTCCTGTTTTATTGATATACACTTGCAAACCCAATTAAGTCTGGTATCTTTTCACTTTATGTCCTGCTTATGTCAAAAATTAAAGGTAATTATACAGAAAAAAAGGTTTGGTTTTGAACTAACCTTAAACCTTTTATTAATAATCCAATTTTGTATTATTATCATTTATACTGAAATTGAATAAGCATTTTATAAACCTAATTTTGTTCTAATTTCTTTACTTTAGCTGCTTTGCTTGGCTTCAAATCAATGCATCCCTTCCAAAATTTGAAGCTCCATTTCATACATGGACATTTTGGCCCTTTCAATTTTTATTTCCAAAAAAACAAAAAAAAACAAAAAAAAAAAAAAACGAATTCATTCCTACGAACTAAAAAAAATGTTTATTTGTACCATGTCATACTCTTGAATTCTAAAAAAAAGGTTATATTTCTATTTTAAATGAACCAAAAATTATTAGCTAAACATGAAACAAGCACAAATTCTATCCTTTTTTTATTGTTTTGGCTCTATTCACTGTTTTTGACAGTGAACATTAAATATGAAAGACAATTACTATCAACATAATAATATAACATACCTAATTATACTAAACTGTATCAAGGTGAATCACCTTTGTTAGATTATTTAAGTCATATAACCAAATATCTGCACAGTTAACTAGTAATATAAAAAATAAAATCTATAGATATTCAGTTAGCCAACAAGTACTAAACATAGTGGGAACAAACTAACAGATTTTTGACCAGGAAGTTTGATTTGAAACCAATGGATGCAAGGAGCAAAGTGACCTGCACCTTTGCACATAAGCATCATTACTGTTGGTCTACAGTTATATAAAGGTATATTATATAAAACACAACTCAAATCTGTTTAACCATCCATTCACAAGACACCAAATAAATGAAGTTAACCTTAAAAGAGCAGATTAAAACTAGCTAGTTTCTTCGTGATTGAAAAAAAAAGTTAATATCTGAACCTATTTTAAAGTGACCAAAAATCTTTTGATGTCACTGCTTTGTGCCGTCAAATACTTCTATATTTTAGGCTTATGGGCCTCTTATAAAAATGCAACTGCGAGCTAATTACTGCACAGTTGCTTTAAAATCATACAGTGGTTACTGACAGTAGAACTAAAATTGAATTTGCTAAATTTTCCTGGGAGAAATAAACATATAGAGATTCAAAGTTCAATTATACTGTATCTGTCAAAAAACAAAAAAATTTTTTCTTGCAAAAACTTCCCCAAAATTCAAAGACTAAGTATGTGGGGGGTGGTTGAGCAAAGCTGTCCAACTAATTCTCTCCATTTGCACTCTGTCACATACTCAATATGGTGCCTCAAGTTGCCTCTTTGTCTCTCGTTCATTATCATATCAACATGCTGCAAACCACAAAGCGGAACTCTTCCTGTTTCATTTGCTGCCTAAAATCCTTATCGACACTCCCCAAGAAAACACCTGCTAATCCTTCACTCTTCCTAACTAACCGCCTCCATGTGACTTAACCTCTTTTACAGTTTCACTCTTATTTCAGACTTGCTTTCACTCTCAGTGCTGTACATTCATAAATCCCCTAAATCACATTCTAGACTCCTTCCTCGAATTATTTTACCCCTTGAGTTAGACTCAAAATATTATTTTGTCCTCTGCATCTGCTGCTTTTTGCAAACAAGGGTTTGTCTTGTCAACATTGTGGTGGCATGTCCTTTCCATCGTGGATTGTAGCATAGAGAACAGTAATAGCATATGCCTATGATGATTCTATTTGTATTGTTAACAACTTCCTTTTTTCCCCAAAAAATATTTAGCCTAAATCCATCAAACACATTTTCAGTCTGAAACATAATCCCTAAAAGGTGGCCCTGAAACGTTGCTATTTTCAAACCTACATGAGACGAGAGTCACTGTGAATGGTTCACAAGACGGATGAAGTATCACTTACTCACATGAGCCGATGTATCAAAGACACAATGCTGAGCTGGGTGTGAAGGACACAGAGGATGTTGCCCACGTTTGCGCTGTCTATCCCGTGCACAGGCTCTCATTCACACACAGGCACACAGGCTCTTATGGTCCATCTGCACACACCCACTCACTGGGGTTAAAACACTGTCACACCAAGACATTTCTTCAGACCACTCCGTTTTTTTTTTTCTTTTCTTTTTTTGGGGGGTAGTTCTTCCAAGGTGATTTTATAAAGCGAGGGAGTGGATAAGCTGCCAGACGTCCTCGGAATAACAAGTGCTCCAGCTCATAGGCTCCCTGGCTTTGAAGTTGGGCTTCAAACCCAGTTTTATGCTGACAGCAGATGCTGACTGAAGTATACATTACTGCACCTTTCTCCATGTGTCTGAACTCCGATGCAGCCTGGATTTAACTTTGTGTCCTGTTTGCTCATTTGTAGCCTTTGATGAATGTGTGTAGTAATTACCAGCCATGTGGTAGCAATCACAAGTAGTATAAAGGGTATTCCTTATTGTTGTTTTAAAATGTTTTTTTAATAAATATATTAGGTAATAACATCATAATCTTACACACACTTTGAAATAATATTTCTTATATTTTTTTAACTTTATTATGATTTTTTATTGTATTTTATTTTACATCTAACTTTTTGCATTCATATTTTATTGTTTTGACTCATAAATTTGGCAATATCTTCTTATATTTGATAGGCAAACATCATCGTCATTTGAAAATCTTGTGAGATTAAAAGATATAATAAAAAAAAAATTGTGTAAAAAACTTGCTTTGCTCCTCTTTGCCTGTTGGTATGACCAGACTCAGGCTTCCTACTTATTGCTTTCCTCTCTAATCCGTTTCATCTTGATTTAAGCTTTAGAAGACCCTGGTTATTAGTTTAGCTGGTGGGCAATCGGTTGGTGGAGAACAAGGTGAGGAAGAACCACGCTGTCACCAACATTGAGGCTTTAAAGGAGCTCCCCGTGGGTTGGGATTATGTTGCTGAGTCAGAAGGGAAATTTGTGCAGGCTGAACATTAAGTAAAACAGAGCAAAACGAAAAAGAAATAAAGAAACCCATGCGTTAAGAAGTCACAGAAGACATAGTGGGAGGGAGAGAGAGACACATGGGGAAGTTGAGGGGGTGTTGCAGACCCTGGGCTTTCTTTCCGGGACTTTAGATGAGGGTGGAGACTCCTCTTTCAGGTCGTTTTGGCCTTAAAATTGTGGTCCTTTTATCTCGGCATCTGGAAATGCAATTATGGAACATTGTGGCCGGTGAGCGCTGTTTTTCCAGCCACGCTCAGTGCATTAGGAGCAACTGAGATCCAGTGTCACTTCTGCTCTTTAGTTCCACCCTCAATCTCCTGTGCTATGAGGCATCAGCCTGGGGAGACTCTTTCCGTCCATTTTTGAGTGTTGGCGAGTCTGACGTCTTAGCGCTCTTCCGTGGAGGACTTACCGGTTCGCTGACGAGCTCATGGAGCGATGGTTCCTTATACATTGCGACTGTGATAAAAAATGATTTTGTTGAAAACACATGAAGACAGTTATGTTTTTATATTGTATTTAGAGAGGCAAGAACATCTATGAAACAAACCTTCTATGACTTTCGGCAGGAAATGTGCAGCTCCTTTGGTCTTCTTCACCCGATTGCCCTTCATAATGTGACCATCCCGGTTGATGCCAATATACCAGGAGCGCCCAGATTGGGTCTGGCGGTAAAGCATGGATGAGTACGTAACATAGTAGTTCTCAAATACGCTCTCCTTGAACTTACACTCAGGAGTGAAATGCTCCTAAAAGAAAAATGCAGAGATCAGAAAAAACAGGTTATTTTCTTGTGAAGAAGACTTCTAAAGTTTGCTGATATTTTTTTCAATATTTTTTTAATGAATAATAATTTGAAAACTGTAACATGTGAGTATTACAGCAAGTATGTAATGAAATCGGGTCAATACTTATAGTACACATGTAACCAGCTTCTGCTACAATTAAAATGCAGCAAAGTTCCCTCAGCAAAAATGCTGCGAAACCAGGTTTTATTTTAGGAATGCTATTTTAAGAGGAACTAGAAAAGGACTCAGATCACAGACCTCTGCTAGGCAGCAAATTTTTCCCAAAATTGTGACTTAAACCTATAGCTAAAACTTGCACATGATCTGGATCATTACCAAATTTAAATGAATTGTTCCTTGGCATGGGGTGAACTTCTGGTAAAAAAAAAATCTATAAAATCTGATTACAAGTCTTCAATTGATCCTGCTAATGCACCCACAACACTCCCTTTTCTTGTTGTTTTTGTCACCAGTAACAGATTTCCAGACTTTTTTGAGTTCGATGCTGAGAATAGCAATAGTCATCGGTGCCACCCTCTGGTTTAGTGGGGAACTGCTTGTTCCAACCAAATATCCCTATCTCACAGTGTTAATTTCGTTTTTTTAATTCCTGTATCCAGATTATGATCTGGATCATCAACAAAATTTAATGGATTGTTCCTTGGTATAAGTGACATCTCTGATAAAAATTTCATTAAAATCCATCTCTAACTTTTATGCTGCTCTAAAGTTATGCTGTACACAGACAGACACTTAAACACTTAAAGTCTCCTAAAAACACAACCTCCTTGGCAAAAGTAATAAGTAGCACTGCTCAGTTTTCTGCCACTAAGTATTTTTCTTTGTATGGCATAAAGTCCAAGACAGAGCACCTTGCTGTATATTTTGTTGTTGCTCCTCTACGTTTGAGGCAAACTTCTTTGAACAATGACTCTCTATCCTCTCTTCTATAACAACCAGACTTGTGAAGAGCACAAGTGATAGTTGACCTGTCACAAGGTTCGCCCACCTAAGCTGTGGATGTCTTAAGCTCCCTTTGAGAGAAACTGAAGTCTTTTGGCTGCTTCTTCAGTCCTTGCTCACCTTGCCTGGCCTTTCACTTTCAATGTACATGTCAGTGCCATGTCTTGGTATTTGTATGTACATGTGTGCGGTATTCCTGTTTTAAGGTTATGAATTAGGAAATGCTTTATGAGGTGTTCTAACTTTGTAATTTTGTTTTTTTTAATATAACTCTGCTTTAAATGTTTCTGCAAGTTAACCTTGTGACAAATGAGCATCCCATGTATATAAAAGTGCCTTGCAGAGGGGCAAATCAACATGTGGCATGAGAAAGCTGTGTGTGTTGGGGACTGGGTCTTCTTTATCTCGCAAGTTGATCACCCTAACCCTACCCTACCCTAACCCTAACCCTAACCCTAACCCTTTTACCCTAAACCCCATTGGACCCTGTTTTCTGTCCATTTATTTGTACTGTGTATGTTTTAAGAATTAGGAAAAGAGGAGAAGAAAAAATCTAACTTAAAAAACTATCTACAGCAAATACATTTTTTAAAAGTTTTGTTTATGTAAGTTAGATGAAACCCAAAAAAAAGATGATGTAGAGTTTGAGGGATGGTCATCTACTATCTACCAAGTTTTTAAGCTAATGGTTTTTTAGAGATATACTGTTGGTGTGACAGAGGTATTTTATGCTTTCCAAAGATTTTATCATTGATATAGTTTATGGATATAATCAAATAAATGTTTGCCATCAATATTTTTGTGCAGGACTACCTGTTACAAAGTGAACAAAAAATCTAGATTAAAACTGTGTTTCTGATGTTGTAGTTGTGTCAATATTTCTGAATCTTTTTGATGATTTTATGATTCATAGGTCAGAATAAAAAGGTAGTTCAATTTTTTTTAAAGTGAGGCATCCTGAAAAACACAAGTAATTAATATACTATATGTAGTATAGTTAATTATCATATCTTTATTTAGTACAGATGACAAATATAGGGACCCAGTAGCAGAAGCTAATGGTTTGTCTGATTTGGGCCAAAACCAATTCAGATTTTATAGACATATTTTTCAATGAACCTCTGTGACTGTCATGTTTGTATTGGCTGGTTATTCACACGGAGGTTTATAATTATTTACACATGACATGCAGGTGAGGGACAATGCATTCTCAATGACCTTCATGTTTAGAGCACATACTTAGAAAGGACATGTGCAGCATTACTGTTGAGAGACACTGTCTTTGTGTAAATAAAAAAACAGACTTAATTAAAATTGCTAAAATACGTATTCATTTTTACATTATTTTGTTTCCATGTCACTATCAGTTAAGTTGATACAAAGCAACTTGCATGTTTCATATTTATTATGAGTTTCACAGAGGAAGATCACTGACAGTGCACCACCTTGTTTCACCCTACAATAATCATTTGCATATTAACAAAATTCCCATTTCAGAGGCTTAAAAATAAACAAACTGGTGTTTACAAAAAAGGTATGACATTTCCAGAGTAGTTTTTTTTCTATGCTTAAAGGTCATGCTGTACTCTCTAGCCAACTGTTGATTCAACTGTGTTTTTCAATTGTTTAATTTTTTTCCAAATAATGATTGCTATAAATATGTAGGCCTAGTACTTAGAGCACAGTGTTTACAGTCCAGAAAAGCTGCATGGACTTAAAGTATGCTTCAATACTCTCCTCTTCATCCAACAGTCCTATACAGTCAGAGGCTTTTCTGGAACCACTGTAAGACAGATCATTACATGAGATCATCTCTGTCTACAGCCATCAGCATCTACAACTACTTTAATCCAATCAAAAAATACTTAATTATTTGTTGTAACCAATATTATAGATGTTTCATTAAAGTATCCGGTTCAAACACAACACACTGCCATTCGAGATTCCAAGCAAAACCCTCAGCCCCAGATTACTCTTCTGTTGCCGTAAGTTGCTCACGGTTCCCTTAAGTGAATGGTTTAATACAAATACAAATTTTATTGTAATATAAAATCACAAAATACAGGTTATTATTGCCATATTTATTGTTATCAAAATGAAGACTAATTAAATACCTCATCAATGCTATTGCAGGTTGGATATTCACAGATTATACTCAATTAATTACCATGCAAAGAAACAATGACAACAAAATATCTCACAGAAAATAGGTAGAAAAGTCACTAAAAAAAAAAAAAAACGCTTAAAGACCTTAAAAAATGGGAGATATTTGAGATAACTTGAGAAGATCACAAGAGAAGCAAATATAAAGATATGAAGCCCCACTTAAAATGTTTGCACCATATAGTAGATTTGGTGCTCATATAATGGTTTTTTCTTCAGAATTTTTTGTTATTAATGTTACAGTTTTAGGTAATTAGCTGGAATGACTTGTACAAGATACTGTATATATAGTGCCCCTTATGACAGGTTTTATATGGTTCAAAAACTCCTGTGCTCTAAACTCTGCAAGTTGGTCCAAACCAACAGGAGGCATAAAAGAGTATTTATGAAAACAGTTTAAATTGGTTATCATTCAATGTGATCAAAAAAGTTTCCTTTTTTTAATGTATTTTCGAGTATGTATTAAAAGGAAAACAAGCAAATAGTATAGGTTTGAAGAATGTTTCTTGAACAATTCTGATTTACATATTTTGACATAATTATTTGGTTATAAAAAGTTGTTGCCATTTCATTTAGCTGATTAGGATGATCTGTGAATCATATTCTAAGCTATATCCTCGATTGGTCTTGGCTTGGACTGTGCCTTTTTAAGTGGCTTTGGACAAACGCCAGAACAGTAAATGTTGATGTAAATGACTCAAATTAAAACACTTGGCAGGTTGGTTTAAAACGCAGTCTGGTGACTTGTGATTTGAGACTTTAGTTTAAATCAACTAGACTGTGAGACACTCTATTTCTGTCAGTATTCAGAAACAGATTTTAGTCCACTATATATCTCATCTATCGTGAGGAGGAAAGATACAAGGTGCTGTTGGGCAAATGACTGACTGGTTTGGACCCCTCCTGCATGCGTCGTCGCACTCATGGCCACTTTAGAATACACTGCACGTCTTTAGATTGCACCACCTCGATGAACAGTCCGAGTTCACACAGCTGAAATCCATCATTTTCTGGTCACCCAAAAGAGAATTGATAGAAAACACTCCTGGGTGCTGTCAGTTTTTTTCTTTTTTTGTGGCTGGCCAAAATTGAGGAGGCAAAATAAAATCAAGTTAGCAGAACTTGGCCAAAGTCCAGTCACAGTAACTGATCCCGTTCCAGCAACCATACCCCTCCCTTTCTGTTCTCAATGTAACGGCTACTGAACCCTGCATAATGTTGACCGGTGATATTAACCAAGAGAGACAGACATACATCTCTCTTATGCTCAATCATGGTCTCGACAGGGTCCTTCCTCTGTCAGGGAGCAAAGCCAATCTGTTGGATTGATTAAGTGAGAGCAGCAGGGCAGAAATGGCTGAGTATAGAAATTCTCTGCGTCGGGGCAACACAGGAAGCCTAAAGGCTCACAGCTTGGTTTAGACAAGCTTTAAAAAAGAGCCAGGATGAAGGTGAGACGCTGGTTTCACACCTATCACAGATCACCTCCTCCTTCATAAAGGGAGCAGCCTTCTTTTGGTTCACTCTCGTTTGCTTAAAAAAAACTTAACCCAACAAACGCTCCCATTGTCCTCACATGGCAGAGCTATATTAAGACCCACTGACAGGTTTGATATCTTCTGCTGTGCTAACACAGAGGATGGAATCGATAGATGATCCGCTTCATTTATTATTAATCAACCCAGCGCGAGAAAGAGGATTAGGAAGCGCAGGAGCCAGAGGGGAAAGGTAGGAAAAGGAGCAGGAAGGAGAACAGAAGATCATTGAAAAGGGACTAAAGGGGTTTTCTGGATAAGGAAGTGGATCAAAGTAAAGGAAGATCTGATTCTATACTAGGATTGAAAGTTGAAGGTGCTGGTGCAATGAAGTCTAAAGTCACCTGGATCTAACAGTTATGCAGATCTTTGAAAAAAGACAGTAGTCAAGCAAAATACCTTTAAGGACATCATCTTATAGTAGCACCAGTTTTAACTTCTCTCTCAAGACATTTTGAAATAATTATTAACAATTTTTAACTATTGCTAATTTTCAACTATTTTAAGCAGCTGTGTGTTTAAAAATTAACCCAGATAAACTTTAAGAGGTCTAAAATGCTATGTTTAATCTAAAATGATCGGGAGATTAAGAAAAAAAAAAAAACTTTGTGGGAACTAAGGATGAAACAAATAATGGCTTAAGTGTTTACAGCAATTAAATTCATTATTAATTCCATTTTCAAAATAATTCCTGTCATTAAAATGTCTTTTAGTTACTATGGTCTTGAAGAAATGACGTAAAGAGGTGACATTTCTAAAGACCCAAAGGCACAAAACATTAGATGTGTTGTATTTTAAACTTAGTTATTAAAGCAGGAATAGTTTTTTAAACATGTTTTGGGCCATGACTCTATGCAAAAGGAAATAGCATAAATAGTCATTCCAGACAGAATGCGACTAACTTTCTTATTTTGTAATGGAAAGTCTTACTTGAATATAAAGGCTGTTTATATTCAAGGCAAACACTTATTTCCCCAACCTCATTGTTTGTGTTTGCTGGTTCTATAGGTATTGGTAGTTAGCTACTGGTGTGCAGCGGCAGCTCTACCCATCAATATAATTGGTTAATCTGTAATCGGGGAGCTGTTAAGTGAACAGACACAACCAGCTGTGAACAGACACAACCAGCTGTCAAAAGACAAGGCCAAACAAACTAAATCAATAAGAAGGCATTTCTATACATAAACTTAGAAAAAAAACAGGTATCTTGAACCCAATTCACTTTAAGGTCCAATCAGAGGTATGTTAATACAGCAGATGTTTCCAATTAAAGCTTCATGGAAAATGTATCCGTTATTATTGCTGTTATTATTTGAATTGAATTCAACTAAGTTTATATATAGCGCCAATGCAGCATGTCATCTCTGGGAACTTTACAGAGACAATTCGATCAGATAAAAAAAAAAAAAATCAAATAATAGCACAGGACTCTGGAGAAGCTAGGTGTGCTGGACCCTAAAGGTGATTTTTTTTTCTATTTATAAGCTTATAAATAGAAACTGGTGCCACTGAATAATGTTAACAGAGGCATGAACATGTATATATTCAATCAACAGAAATAATTCACACATTTCACTAAAAACAAAGCCTTATTTCTAACAGCACATCTAGATATAGATTTACTAAAAGTTTTACATTTCAATCCATTTCAACTTTAGCTTCCTTTAAGCTAACTTTTAATTGTAATGTAGCCATTTCAATTAATTTTAGTTTTAGTCAACTTAGTCTATGATACTTGTCTTAAATCTTGTATATTTTACACTTTTTTCAAATGTGAAGGGACTGAATTCTTTAGAAATTGGTGAAATATAGAATATAATTTTTTTGTCCTGCATGTCTCTGTATTGCCTTGTGATGGACTGGCTCCATGCCTAAGGTGTACTGTCTCTTACTCAATAACTGCAGTTGATTGTCACCATCCAGCCCTCAATAGCCTTCATAAATAAACAAGTTAAGATAATAATGAAAAAGAAAAAAAGAAATTCACACTTATCCACCTGCATGATGAGAGAGCACATAATGTACTCCTTCTACCCCATCAGAAAATTATTTTCTCATCATGTACACAATTACAGCCCTTAGAAGTTGATAAATAATTGTCCTTAAAGCACAGGATGAGGAAATCCCTGAAACGGGCTGATCTCCCTGCTTAGATGAAATCTCCATTTTATAGTGTGGTTTGATGAGCAGTATTTACAGACCAGGGAAGAAGGAAAATGTGAAAATAAATAGTGGTTGGTTTTAATGAAACTTAAAAAACATCTGTCTTCAAAGTGAGTAAGCCATCGTGTTTTCTGATGTGAGCCTCAAGCTTTAAATGAACCTGAATGGGTGCAATTGAAAAAGGCAACATTCAGTGTATGGACTAAGAACCCATCAGATAGAAAGCAGCTTTTTGTGATGCGGAGTATTGTCCTGACTCTATCCCCTCCTCTGCCCACACAAACCACCTCCCTTATCATCCCTTGTGTCTGATTAGATCTATTCTGCTTTGGAAAGCTATTCTCTCTGTGTTGCTGTAATGGTAAGTTTAGTTACCAACAAAGTGCCGCTATAAGGAAAGGTCAAAGCAGACATTCACTAATCTAAGAACTTTTCCTAATTAGTGTATAATGAGCAGCCGTGAATCTTTTAGGCCATTGTTCTTGTTCACTGTTATTTCACCATGCACATACTAGCATGAAATCAATGTAAATGCCCCTGAAAATGCAGATCTGCTTCCAGAATTCAAAACATGCTTCTGCTTCGTGATATCCAGTTATTTGCAGTCCCCTGTGCAGACAGCAGGGGTCACAGGCTTTCTGTGTGTGTTGACTGTCCCGTCAGCCCCTCAAGTAATCTGTGAGCTGCTGGGAAAATCTCCCCAGCTGCACCAAGCTGTTGTGCGTGTACTGCGGCGACCTCTTCGCACAATGTTTGACGTTAAGCTTTATTGAGAACAATCCCTTGTTATGCAGACAGAGAGTCAGACTGTCTTGACAGAGAAAGTAACCACCAGAAAGGCATGTTGATAGTGTTGCTGTTGAGCCAGATGTAGATGCACAATGACATGCCATGTTACATAAGTCAGTAGGACTGAGATGTGCTTATTATGAGCTCCTTGCAGTTTATGAGACTGGAGTTAATGCTCTCTACATGTTTGCTCTGCCCTGCATGTTTTCCTTGTTCCTTCGCAAAACAAATTATTCTGTCAAGACATGAACAGAAATTATGAATATCTGCAGAGGCATGTTACTGCTCTGGAGATTGATGAATTAAGATCATTTTTTGATAAAGTTGTGTTCAGAGGTGATAATAACTGATTTTACCAAAAACTCCTTCCCATTGAAGTTTCTAAAACCTAGAGAACTTTTAGCTGTTTTTGGACCATTACTTATTTTGTATCTTAGCAAAACGCTTTTGTTACTTTTCAATATAGCCCAAAGTTTTTTTAGACAAAAATTGGATTTCTATTGTTGATCTGGTCTCTAACTCACATCTACATTTTTTATCATTCACATTCTAATGTTTTAGCTGTAAAATTGAAAATTATTCATATGTAATTCTTTGAAAACCAAACACCTTTCATCCCTCTTCTACTATACAACTTTGTCATTTCTTATCATGCTTTTTTTACCCTTATCTTTAAAAATATAAGAACTTGTTTTTATATTTTCT
Organism: Jordanella pulchra; assembly: GCA_034780135.1. NCBI lineage: Eukaryota > Metazoa > Chordata > Actinopteri > Cyprinodontiformes > Cyprinodontidae > Jordanella > Jordanella pulchra. The sequence goes on from JAUZNJ010078189.1 coordinate 18,145, forward strand.
TATATTTCTCTGAGCATAAATAAGACAGTTGTTTTTTTCCCTGTTGACAGGACTTTTTTTCAGAAATCCACCCAAGGAGGAGTTTTAACTGTCAAAGATATCCCTCAATATTAACATGGTCTTTTCTACAACATCATATATAATTCATCCAGCAAGCTTCAGATCTTCTCTACAGTCTATTTCCAACAAACCAGGCCGCAATGAATGAAGAGGGTATTTCTGATCAGCTATCTAAATATCCTCAACTTATGCAGCTCCTCCACCATCCTTCACCAGTACTTCAATTGCTTGCATTTGCCTTGCATGTAAGATTGGTACCACGATTTTCAGCTGATTCCCTCGATACATTTTACCAGTAGGGCTGAGAAATAAAATAATTAACATAAACTCCGTTATCTAACCAGGCCTGCCACTCTTTTAGAGTGTGTCTCCATATGACATTAAAGAGGTATGTACATTATGATAACTCTTTCATGTTCTGAGTCATTACTTCATTACATTACATTCAGACTGAAGAGCCAAACATAGAACATCAGAACCCTGAAGTCCTCTGCTACTTGTTCACAGGGTGACCATTTTGCTATGAGCCATCACCAGCATGACAAAAGGCTCGACTGCAACGATAAAGCTGAACCAGAGGCTTGGGTGTGCAGGTGGCGCAGTGGTTAGCGCACAAGACCATGCCTTAGTCCTCGATGTGGGCGACCCGGATTTGAATCTGGCTTCTGGTCCTTTCTCGCGTGTCTCTCCCCCTCTCTCATACCCCCTTTCCTCTCAACCTACTGTCAGGAAAAAATGAGCCACTAGTGCGTTAAAAAGCTCCAAAAAAAAAAAAAAAAGAAGATGAACCAGAGGCACAAGTCAACAAAGAAAGCAATTATTAATAACTGGAAACATCTGTATAAAATACAATCTAAACAATACCAGTACTTTTCATCTTCCTTTTGTCTGGGACCAAGTTGCACTCTTAGCAACAATTCCCTGGGTTCCCTCTGGTTACCAGGCTGGCCAAGAAACATTCCCTTCAGCATGTCCTGGGCTGTGTTCTGGGCCTCCTCCCAATTTGCCATACCAAGAACAACTCCAGAGGGAGGTGTCCAGGGGCTACCCCCCAAAAAAGATCTCCAAGCCACCTCAGCTGACTCCTCCCAGTTTGGAGGAAAATGGGCTTTAGCCCTAGCCTTTCCCTGATGACTGGGGTCCTCATTCTATTACAACGAGAGTGCCAAGCCACCCCCCCCAAAAATGGGCAGATCCTCACCCCACCTGCTCTGCACTCAGCTGTGAACCATCCAAGTTTATGTTGTAGGTCTTGGCTGAAGCGAAACAACAGATCCATGACATCTGCACAAAGTATGGATGAAATTTGCTGGTCCTCACAGCAGTGTCCTCAGTGGTCCCCTGGGAGTTGACCATGTTCCCCCATGATCCCCCTGGATCATGGGGGAACATGGTCAACTCCAACTTCCCGTCCCCAGCCTTCCTCGGAATCTAAGAGAAGCTCTCCGGGAGGTAGGAGTTGAATGTCCCTGACCGAAGGTTCAGCAAGATGTTCCCAGTAGATCTTTAAGACCTTTACAACTCATCATCAGGTTGTGATTGGTAGACAGCTTGCCCCCCATTCACCCAAGTAACCAAAGATATGGTTTCAAAAGTTTGGAAGATACAACTACAAGGTTGATCATCAACCCTTGGCCTAGGGTGTCCTGGTGCCAGGTGCATTATCAGGTGATGGACATCATTTTGCTTGAGCAGGTGTTCAATATGGACAATCCATGTCTTGCACAGAAATCAAGTTCAGAACTGAGGGTCCGTTCCTCCTAGTCAAACCCCTCCAGGTGTCACTGTTTCCCACATGTGCTTTGAAGTCCCCCAGCAGACTGATGGAATCCCTGAGAGGGTGCGCTATCCAGAATCTGGGATCATCCAAGCACTGAAATTCCTCCACTTTTTTAAGGTAGAGGTTTGAAGAGCGGGTAGAAATACTTAACTGAAAAAAGGGCTAAAAGTACATAACTAAAGATAGAGCAGATGAAGATTGCAAACCAAAAAACAGATATAACTTGCTCAAAATCCTTGAGATTTAGGGAATGATTTATAAGAATTGAGTAGACTTTTTTTAAAGATAACGTGTGCAAAGAAAAATAGCTGGAGCTTATAAAAACAAAAACAAAATAACTCTCATTTTATACTAATTAGATTTTGAAGGTTCAGATGATTCAGTATGTCTGTGATGGAAGCTAATGTTGAGGAACTAATGATATATTACTAAGTCATAAACAAATGAATAATACAGTTCTTCATTAAGCGCATCTTTTAGATTCTGTAAGGATTTCCTGATCTGTTTTCTTTTAACTTGGAGTTTCTGATCTTGCATGTCTTTGTTATTATATCAACTGAGTTCTTTATGGATTTTACACTTCTTGTACTTCTCAATTTCTTGTTCACAGTTTGTCAAAACTGCTTTAGGCTATTTGTTCAAACTGTGTTTGTTACCACATCTAACATATGCATTTTCTGAGCACTTGCTCCTTTTCACCTGTAAGTAATGCCTCTTCTTGTTTTCTCCTATACACACAGTGTCTCAGTATATTGAGCCTTATGGGGAGGATAAAGAGTTGGACATTAGGGGAGTGAGGCTAAGATTTATGACAAGGCAACAGTTCATTTCCTTTCCTTGTAAGAGGTTGAACAATGTGACCAGTAGATCTATGAGTAATATGAACAAAAGAAAAATAGCATAACACAGATGTAATTAATCATAATAATAAAAATATATACAATTTAGAATATGCCATAGAGATGTAATAGGAACTAAGTTGAATACAAAAGGAAAACCACAGAGACATCTTGCATTCCCTTCATTATTTTGACTGAACTGCACATCTTAATCAAACAATAAGGCTGCATAAATTGAATCAATAAAATTATAAAAAAAACAAAAAAAAAAACAATTCTCTTCCACACCTAAAGAATAAACCCAAGAGTATGACTACATGATCAGAAATTCTATATTAAAGATCAGTAGAAGATGAAGTTTAACTACTGATTTATTCTGAGGAAATCCCTTTTCTTGTGAGTGCACAGGAATAGGACCCAACAGCCTATCCATGCTAAGCAGGTCCACAGAAGATAAGGGGAGGCGGTGCAGTATGTGCCATAATTCACTTACCTCAAACACACAGAAATACCTTTACGTACTGAAAGGATGTTTTTGAGCAAGACAGGTTTAATGTTGTCGTTTATAATTTAGGGGGGGGTAAAATGCATTAGAATAAGACAGTTGAACTAGGGAAGATGTTCTGCTCATTTAAACTGCTTCATTTTTTTTTCATAAAACATGTTTACGATGGTGCTGTTTAGTTTTTTGTTTTGCTTTTTCATAAAATAGTCTGTTTTGTTACCCCAGAGTTTAATCACATGCAGTTACCAGGACTGTTTAACAATTATTACCAATTATATTATATTATAACATTACTAATATTTTTCAGACTAATCACTGATGATTTCAATCCTTATCTCTGCCGATGTAAACAAGTGCAAAAAGATACAAATATAACAGTGAGCTTTGCTTTTTAGAACAGTAATGCATCATCTCACATGTGTGATGTTATCCTTCACTGTTTTTTATGGCTTTTGACTGAGTAACATTATGCGGCTGCCTCCTGACCACCCACAGCATAAAAGCTATTGGCATTGAAAGTGTTTAGGTTCTTTTTATATCCATCTCTTTTAACAATTGTGATCTATCAAGCAGTGAACAATGCACATTACTGTCTTCCTTGTTAGAGAACAAAGTTTTGATTGCTGTTAAAGTGTAGGAGTCGCTTCAATGTGGTTATGACTTCCATAATGTTTCAAATTAATCAAGATGTTAGTATGAAATCTTTAAGAACAGCATGTTTTTTTGCTCTTATTGACATAACATCGCACTTTGGAACAGTTTTTTTGGAAGATTTCTGATTTGCTGGTAGATTCCTTCACTCAAAAATGTCTAGTTTCTGCTTACCGAGGTATAGAGGTATCCTTCGCTGTTCATGGCGAGGTACAACCCTGTTTTTGTCCCCTGAATTGCCACAATCCGCAGTCCCACTGGAATTAAGTTGAACTGTGCTACATTGGAGAATAAAGTATGAGACAGAGAGAGAGCATGACAAAAAGACATAACAGAAAGTCAGAGGAATAAAAAAAAAGAAGAAGATTTTAGATGTAAAGTTGAATATTGTGTAGGAGCACATTCTGTGTTCACTGTTGAAGGCTGGATAGTTCCAGTGTCACAACTCTATGCCACATCTCTCATAAACCTGATTGCCGTGACCTCTCAGAGTTCATGTTTATGGAAACAATAAATTAAGTCACCTTCATTGGGATGTTCAAATCCTCTAAACCTGGAAAAACAACAAAAATAGAGGCAACTAAAAATACAGCAAACAGAAAGCATTGATACTTACACTAGCTGTAATGGAATGGATACTTTACACCAAATAAAGAAATATCATAAATCTGCAGAAAGTAAAGGTATTTCCCCTTAACAGATTTTCCCTTGTCTATTATTTTTTTATTAAACCTTTTTTATGTTTTAGATTATCCATCATTTTTTTATATATTATGCAAACATAATCACAATGAATAAAAAGCACAGTTGATCAATTATTATATCCTTTATTTAAAGAAAAAAAGTAGCCAAACCAAGCTTTCCCTGTTTGGAAAAATAGCTAGTCCTTAAACTTAACAACTAGTGTTATGGCTGCGGTGGGTCTCTGCCTTTTCTCCTTTTAGGGTCCTGAAGGCAGGCCTTCTGCAGGTGTTATCTTTTTCCCTGATTGGTGCTCTGCTGCTTTAAAAGCTGTCGTGCTGCAGCAGTCAGAAGGCTTTCCCCTCTCCCTCCTCAGAACCCCAGTTGGTTTGGATCTTATTGATCTTTGAAGTTTTGTTGGGTTTGTTTGGCGTTTGCTTATTTCTAATTGGTTATGGGGTTTGTATTGATCTATTTCGGTTTCTTATTTCAGGTAGTCCCTTTTCAGGTTTATTTCTTTAACATAATTTAATAAATTTCATTTTTCATTAACTTAGAAAGTCCTTGTGTGGTCTCCATTAATGTTACCCTACCCAACGAGCCAGGTGGATGTAACACTAGTTATGCCAACCTCAGTTTGGCTTAGAAAGTTCAGTGAAATTTCCTGAAAGATGTTTCACCTCTCATTCAAGCAGCTTTTTCAGTTCTGGTGCTTGAGAACACTGAGATAAATATACTGTAGGTGTGACCAAAGAATTCGGGTAGGGGAAGAAAAGAAACAATAGGAAGCTCTGATCCCTCCAACATAATGGCCAATAGAGGTCACCTTGGGGGAGCTGATGTTTCTTCTTCTGTTTTGTTCCCTCTCAGCAGGCCTCTTCTTATTGGTTTTTTAAAAAGCCCACATGGGATAGCCACAGTTCTTCAAGGCTGTCCTGATATGTCTCAGTTCTCTCCGACTGTTAGTGGTGGGAATGGTTGCTGCTCGTGTCTGGAAGGTTCTGATGACGCCTAGTTTGTGTTCCAGTTTGTGGTGTGAGTCAAAATTGAGGTACTGGTTAATGTGTATGGGTTTCCTTTAGACTTCTATGTTGAGTTATCTGTCTTCCATGATGTGAACCGTGCAGTCCAGGAAGACAAGGGGAAAGATACTGTTCGTCATACCATATGTTGCTGGAGTCTCCGATAACCTAAGAAGGATCTTTAACCAGCACTGGATCCCTGTGCACTTCAAACCTGGCAACACCCTGAAACAAAAACTGGTTCACCCCAAAGATATGACACCCAGGAACAAGACTGACAATGTGGTTTACGCTGTTCAGTGTTGTGAAGAGTGTATAGACCTGTCTGGAGAAACCAAGCAACCTCTGCACAAGCGCATGGCTCAACACAGGAGGTCTAACTCCTCAGGACAGGACTCTAGGTGCTCCTAGACCTGAAGGCTAAAGGACACTCGTTTGAGGACAACAAAATGAATATTCTTGTCAAGAAAGACAGAGGGTTTGAGAGGGGTGTCAAAGAAGCCATCTTTGTTAACTTGGAAAAACCATCCCTCAGACATAACTTGTCACCCACATATAATGCCTTTTGGGATCCCTACCCAAAAGATTCACCTCACATCTACCCTCCCCTGACTCATACTGTAAAGAGGCATGTAACCGAAACCACTCTGGATTAACCCTTTACGGACTATGGAAGCGCCGGCGCTCCCAGATGCATACATATTTTTCAAATGCCTGTAGAATTCGAACCACGTAAGGTAGAGCAATTATTTTTTTTGCATATTAAACCGTAAGAATTGC
>JAUZNJ010078200.1:0-24461 GCA_034780135.1 Jordanella pulchra
CATCCATGCATCCATCCATGCATCCATGCATCTCTGATTTCATTGTATTTGGACATTAACGCTAAAAAGGGAGTCATGTTGGTTTTAAAATAGATTTTTTTGGTCACCAAAAGTTAACCTCATGGTACAATATAAATATTTTTTTTTTATGATTACCAAACAAGACTGCCTCATGACAGACTCAGCATGTTTTGTTTACATCACATTTTGTATGTGTTGTGAAAACAATGGTTCCTTAGGCACAAAGAAAGTTGAAAAACTAAATCTAGTCTGCTGAAGGGACACAATTAATCAGATGTTGACAGCAGGAACACCTTAAAGTGCTTTGTTTATAAAAGGGTTTTATTACTCACTCCTGCGAGAGAGTAAAAAAAAATGAAAGAAAAGGACAATGTAAGTGGTAGACAAGTTCATTAACTGTGGTTGTCAAGACAATGCAATGAATTCCTGGTGACGTCAGCTGCACTCAGCTTTAGTTCTAAGTCTCCTTGTTTCCATAGTTGCATTACAGACACAAGCAATAACTTCAGCGAAATGAACTATTGTTTCTATTTCTGCAGAGATGAAGAAATTGGATCTTTTTCAACAGATGTTAAGTTGGTGCTATGCCTCATTGTACAGATCACAGATATCATGCAGACATTTGTTTCCCTCTCTACACATACTTTTTTCCACACTGAGATCACCTGTGAACAGCTCCTTTATGCTTTGCATGCTTCTGCTTACCGATGGTGATATTGAAGCCATCAATGCTGAAAGTGGCACTGCGACCCTTCCTAAATCGATGCTTTTTAGAGTTAGCCTCCATCACTTTAGCACTGTCCGGTTGCCCCCCAAGGCTTTATAACCTTCTTTCAGTGCCTCTTGTCAGTAGCGTTGCGCTGTTTCACTTCGTCAACGAAACTCCACTCATGGAGGTGGGAGAGTAAAAAAAAAAAATGCAGCCTTCTGACTCTGGTTGCTGTCGAGCGCTGGAGGGGAAACTGTCAAACACTCTCCACTTCTCGCAACAAAAAGCAGAGAGGGAGAATTTCTCCAGCCTTTCCCTTTCCAGAGTCCTTGTTTTACTAAATGTTTCTCTTCCTTTCTCTCTGTTTTCTCACACCTCAACAAGCTCATTTCAAGGAGCTTATGGTTCTCTGATTTGTATTTCCTCCTCCTGGTGTTTCTCCTTTCCCTTCCTTCCCTCCCTACTCTCTCTCCTCATCTTTCTTTTCCAAGAGGTACAGTAGGTGTGTGTGGTGGGTGGCAGTGGAGGTGGTGGTGGTTAGGCGGAGAGGACATCTCTAGAGGTGTTTTAGTGAATGTGACTCCACCTACTGTCAAGAATTTATAGAAAGAGCACAAAAGCTCTGTGAGTTAAAAAGGCAAAAAGCTACAGGAGTTTGTTATAGTTTTTTTTTCAGTCACAAAGGTACAGGAAAAGCAGCTTAAACTAATTCACTGTTGTACATTAAGTAAAGCTCTAGGATAAATAATCTGTATTTAGCCAGAGACTGTTATTAAATACGTACCACAGCCTTACCATTTGCAAGAATTATTTACTGAGGCTTATAAAAGCTTAAGGTCATTAGAGCATACAAAGTGTTCATCTGAATAATGAACATCTAAATCTACTAAAAACAGAAAGGACAAAGATTCCTTTTTCTTCTGTTTTATCACATAGCACTCTAGTAATTTTACCAATGCATATTTTCTCATCCATACAGATATGTACTGCAAAAGCTAAAAAAAATCAGTATGTTTGCCCCCTCTGACATTTAGCTATGTCATTTTCCCATGTTTCGTTCTCCCCACTGATTGGTATCTTAGAGCTCTTTATGAAGGCTTCTGGCATGACCTTCTCCCAAATTCAATAAAAAGAGCCCTTTTAATAAGATGTGCAAATTAAAATGACAAGTTGTTTTGTGAATTTGATTCTTCATTTAGCTACCATTCACAGCTTCTGGATGCATTTGATTTAAGGAGCTTATTCTCACTTGACTGGTTCGTCAGTCGGACTGCAAAATGATCTAAATTACTTCCCAGAACTGATTCTATCGGTTTAGCTGAAGCGCCTTCATTTTGTGTATTATGCCCTCATTCTCAATTTATTCTTACTGAGCAGCTTGGCTAAAAACAGCCCCAATCAGTGTAGCATCAGAAACACAATGTGACAATGCAGCTTGGGGATTTAGAAGCATTACAACATTCCTCTATCTAATAAAGAGCTTGTAAACAACCCTGTTTACTAGAAGCATTAGACTTACACATCCTGATGGATTTTCAAATCACAAAGAGAGACATAAATAATAAGTTCATTATCTTTAGTCCATGACATATATGTATTTGTTGTTCATCTGACTTTTAGATGTGCCTCATTTATCAGCTCTCCATTACCCATTATAAGGTGGATAGGGTAGACAGCAGTTGCACAAAGAGCCTTATAATAACACTGCCAAATTCCAGACTCCCATATTAGTGGTTTAATAACCATGATGTAGGTATTAGATCTTTGCATTTGTCACCTCTTAGCATCCAAAAATCACTGAGAGCTACAAAGCAGGGGGGGGGGGATTTTTACTGGGGTGGCTAAGGGATTTCCAGATGTATCCACATTAGCATGAGTCCTGACCAGGGGTCAATGTGGACTGAGGTGTGGCTGAAAACTGATGGGTGCCAAAAACATCTTATGGTCAATTAATACTGATTAAAGTAAAACAAAAAGAACATGAATGCTCACAGAATGTTAATTTCCAAACAAATGACCAGATTTTCATTAGGGTCCCTAATGATAAAGCTATGCACATATCTACATTACTGAGGTTTAAATTAAATTATGGTTCTGCATAATATATACATTAAATAGGTTGAGCAAAGTTCTTTGTCTGTAGAGAAGGCTCCTAGGTGACTACAGAGACAAACTCTCCCCTAGAGAACCTAAAAACAAATGCATAAAATAGCAAACATTCTGTATTAGTCCACTTTATTTGCAGAATATTGTTGTCAATGATTGTTGCTGCATTTTATTATTCAGTTTTTGGTTAATATACCAGCATTAAGTAGGAAATTCCACACGATGGTATCACTGCTGCCACCACCAGGCTTCGAGGAGAACTGCTTGTTCCAGGGGTATCACCCAGGAGGAACAACAAATCTCCTGGTGGCTACAGGGGTGGCCATTGCCCCCCATTCTCCCCCTGTAGAACCACCCTGCTACAAAGTTGTTTGGATCACAGTATATTCATACAGCATAATGAAAATATACAATTCCAAACTTAAATCTAATAGTTAAGCTGTAACATACTTTAAAATCAAACATTCCAATTGGACCTCATCTTGACCTATTTATCCAAGAATAACAGATCAAGATAGATGATAAAGCTGTTACACACTCACCAGAACAGATGTTCAAAAAGGTTTTCACCCAATGCTGGTAAACAAATAATTTTAACGCACAAAACAATTCTTATTTAGATTCAATTTAGTTTTAAAAAAAAATAAAATAAAAAAGCATACACAGAGTATATGTCTAATGGAATTCCAAGTTGAGCCCAGTTATCAAACGACACCATTAAGGCATAGTTTATTGTTAAAATTAATTTTAAAAATGTATATCTAAGGAAGCCCACCAGATTACATCATTGACTTACAGCATTCCCTGTACACACTGTATTGGCATGTAGCAACAGTAGACAGTTGCTTGCATTGTCTCATTGACTTTGCAGGAATCCCTCATACCAACCATCCACATACGGACAGTGAAAGGAAAACTCCCCTTTAATATGAAGAATGAACAGAAACAGGCTCAGTGTGAGACATCTCTCTGCCATGACAACCAGGGGTTTAAAAAGACAGATTTTATATACACACACAAAAACAACACACAATAGCGCTGATCAAGAAATACTTTTTTCTTTTATATTAGTGGTAAAAATGAGACAGGTTTAAAATAAATGGCAGGAGTATTTTTTTTATCTTTATTTAATAGAGAGCCACATTTAAGCAGATAGAATTTGAGTCGGTATTCAAGTCTACAAGATGGAAGGGGGGTAAGTCACTGTACAAGCTAAGACAAAAGCAGTCCAGGAGCAAGACAGAGGGAGATACAGAAAGTCCAACCAGCAGGTAATGAGAAACCATAAAATGTATTGGATTGCAAGACAATTTTTAGATATTGTATTTTTTAAGTTGCACAGTTTGTAGCACTGTTGCTTTGCAGTAAGAAGTTTCTGGGTTTGATTTCCAGGCTAGGGTCTTTCTGTATGGAGTTTGTATGTTCTGTCTGTGCAAATGTGGGTTCTCTTCAGGCACCCTAGCTTCCTCCCATAGACCAAAAACTGACTGTTAGGTTAATTGGCTTCTCTAATTCGTCCTTAGGTGTGACTGAATGTGTTTGCATGGCTGTGTGTCTGTGTTGCACTGCAACAGACTGGCAACCAGTCTAGGGTGTACCTCGCCTCTCACCTACAGAAAGAGAAAGGCACCTGCCAGCCATGACCCAGACTGAATAACCGAGAGAAGATGGTTGTATTTTTTACGTTTTATTTCTATGCACTATTTTTTGTTAAGCCATCATAGAATAAAATGTTTTGAAATTTGCAGTTATAAGAAGATAAAAAGTGAAAGAGTTCCAGAGCTCTGTTTGTTCATTGTTAAATAACAGTGAAATTGATGCTGCTTTTTGACAAAATGACAGATAATGCAAAATTATTTGGTTAAAGTTTCTTTCTCATTTCCAGCTGCTAATAGGAATCTAATTAAAACATTCTATTGGATTATCTGTCAAGTTGATTTCCTCTGAGGAACAGCTGTAGACATGCTTGGCTATGTTCAATCTGAAGTAGAATATCCAGATCTTTTTTTGGTCATTATTCATTTCTCAGATTGCCAAAAATGTTGGTCTGGATGTAATTTTCAGGGATTTTCTTTGACTTAGTGGCATGTGATAACGGCATTTTGTTTGCTTCTAAGCTAAAATAAAGATGATATGCAGTTGATGTCGGGTCCGTGCATTTTCTTGCATGGCATTAACAGATCCAGGCACAAGACATCGCTCTCTTAAGTGACACTCTCCAGTTAAATCTAAGACTTCCCAGAGTATTACTGGGCTATGAGAGCAATGCAGTTCTTAAGGCTCATTCTGACCCGTCCCTGGGTGTCCTCTTATTTGAACATTCCTCAAAACCTCTAAAACATGCCATAGAAGATGTCATAAAATCAGATGTCCAAACTTTCTCAGCTGACTCTCCCCAAAGCAAAGCAGCTGCAACTTTACTCAAACATCCTCATACTTTCTGAGCTACAGTTCAGGGTTAGGCTCATATCTGCAACTTCCATCTGGGATTTTGTTCTTTTAGTCATTATCCATATCTCTTGACTACAAGTAAAAGTCTAAACTGAACCAATATTACTGCAGACTAAGACTCAATGTGTCTTTCCATCTCCTGCTCCCTCCTACAATCACTGTTGAAAAAAGGCATTTAGATACTTGAACTCTTCTGCTTGCTGCAATCTCTGCTCAAACCTGTCTGACATAATCTGTTAATTTTACATTGATACTATGGACTCAGACCTTGATCATTCCAAATACAAGATTTCAAAATAGTCATTCCCTGGCTAAGGTAAAGATCCACCTTTTCCATTTCCCCTGGCAACTAGTGAATTATTCTACCATGTTTTACTTTTAAGAGCATCTTAGAAAACTTTCTTGATTATAATATTCTCAGTATAGGGCTGACAACATTGTAGTACATAGTTAACTGTGCTGTCCAAGCTTGGCAAGAACCAGCATTACATATTACCACATTATGGATGAGCAAACTTCATTCAAACAGTGATAATTGTTCTTATCTAGAAAACCCACAGGGAGAAAGCAACCTTTAAACCCTGACATGAGGTATGTATGGGGCATAAGAGCGATAACACCGATAAATGTATAACTAGAATGCAGTGTGACAGCGATAGCATACAAGGCACATCTTAGGAAACTGATAACTATCAAGATAACAAGGCAGATAACAAGACAAAACCACAGCTGAAATGGCACTCTTCATTTATTGTCAGTCAACATGATAAACAGTGGTTAAGAATTACCAATGTATCTCATTTTCTTTTTGAGCTAAGCAGAAAGCCCTTGATGTTTTGTCCCACTTTCTGGTGTCTCCTTGGCTCTCAGTTCCATTTGGAGTTAACATTTTGTAAGTGCCTAATTTTGAACTCACACACTTGAGTCTAAAGGTTCCCCAGCTCAAGGTTACTCTTTGTGTTAATAGGGGCATGTCTGGAAGTATTGTACCTATTATGATTGTTCTCTCCTCTTAACTGCATACCCACCTAAATGGGCAGATTTAGTTCTAATCACAAATAGCCTGTTAAACCTCAGCAATGCCGACTTTATTATTGTTGATACAAGATTGATGAACATCCCCATTAAGAATACGATATTCACAAGTAATGTGTAATTTAGAGCAAATGTGTATTTAGGTGTCTTTAGGTGTGAGTGTGTTTGTGTGTGGTTGTATGTCTCTCTGTTGCCCTGTGATAGACTGGCAACCTGTCCCGGGCGTACTCCGCCTTTTGCCCATAGACTACTGGAGACAGGCATCAACCCCGCCACGACCCTGATGGATGAAGCAGGAAAACATAAATGGATGAATTTAAGTGATGGATTTTATACAAAAAGTGTTTCATCCAAAAGCAGGTATTTACATGTGTTGCAGCATGTTCAAACCTCTATGCTTAATATAGTGCATTTTTGCAGTTAGAGTTGAGATTACATAAGACACTTAACTGGAGAACTGGAGTAGTTCTACTTTTATTTCCATAGTGCTTTAGGTAGCTGAATGGTCTTCTTTAACTTTATATTTTGCCTTGTAAAAGTTTAAATTCAGTAGCAGTTTTTCAAATAACATTGATAAAAGCCTTGGTAGTTGCAAAAGGTGGGAAACGTAGAGGCATTCAGTACTTTGTCACTTTGGTGCTAAAAGCAATTTATTATATCATCTGCCAGGGTTAACATTAAATCCCTTTTCATTTTCATTTCTTTCTTTCATTTTATCTTATTATTATTTTAGGTGACTGTCAATGTCAACATAATGGTGTGATGGACACTACAAGCGGTTTTTCATGGATAATTAAATAGAAAGTGCCTCCTTCAGGACATTAATGTTGATATTAGGCCTAGCGGAGATTAAATATTAATAATAAAATATTTTCTTATCCTGTGTAAAATAAAACAGACATCCATTGTCTTTTGAATTTGTTAGAAATGTATTTTAAACTGTATGACATAGATAATATCTTTTGGCAATTCTTTCATAAGTTTCTTACACTCGCTTGCTGAAATTTGGGCCCATTCCTAACACATAACTATGTTAACTGGGTCGTGTTTTAGAGACCCTTCCTTATATACACCTTTTTAAGTGTACTTAAACATTTTATATTGGACTCAGATAAGGGTAGGGTTAGGCTTTGTTTGAATTTGAAGGATCCTCTTTTAATCCTGATTCTTTGCTTCTGTTCCAGTTTGTAATGATTCTCGATTCAAATGAAATGGTATGAACTTCTCAATAAAATGTTACTCCTTGAACATTTAACGCTGTGTGAATGAATCAGAATCAGAAATACTTTAATAATTTAAAGTGTTGCTATAAATTACTATAAAATTATTTTAATTTTGTTAATTTTTATTATATAAAGTTCAAACCTATGAACTCTGATATAAATCACGCTAATTTTCTTTTCACAGTTACATTTTAACATGGAACTTTCTGTTTGAACCATTTACCAGTGTTTGATGCTTAAGGTAATGATGTTGTATAAGAAAATGTCAGTATTTGATCTACCCGATTCTGACTGAGGAGGTATGGTAGGCTGAGTGTCTGAAATGGAGGAAAAAGTAGTGAAGCAGGAAGGCATCCTGACAGAGTTTATGTTTTAAAGCTACTAATTTTTCAAACAAATGCCAGTTATATTAAGAAATGTTCTAATTTGGATTCTTAAATCATGCAGATCAAAGAATACTGATGAAATTATCCATAGTGCTACTGAGATCCTGCAAGGCACTTTAGAATGATAAAAATAATATTCAAGCAGCCATGGAATTCAAAACCAGATGTGTTGGAAGATGATTTTTGTTAAGCACAAAGAACAAAAACCTATTCTTAAATTATTCTAGCAAAAAAAAACATCATGCGAGGATAAAAAGGTCAGTTTAGTGTTCTGGTAAAAAAAAAAAAAGAAAAGAAAATGCTTCTGACAGCACAGTTAATTATGCAGCATTTCAATATCACAATGGTAAAGTTTCTAGTTCAGTATGATAAGATTTCCTTGACTTTAAACTAACCCAAAAATGTAAATGTCAGCTGTATTTTTTAATATCTATATAATAATCCAGCAGTACCCTTAAAGAAAAGGCTGAGTGAAAATTCACCTTGTGTAAAAAGCCTGCCATCTGTGACCCATGAGAGAGGTAACAGCTGCAGCAGACTGCTCTTGGTATATACCAGCATACCCGTGGGAATAAACCAGCTTTCACATTTAATTCAGGACATGCTAGGAGGCTGCAGTATACTGAATAGGAAATATTCCAATGAGTAAGAAGTCTGAGATAAAATATAAAAATACAGATATTTGTATTCTTATTCAGTCCTTGAAGATGAAAAATACTAAAGAAAAGCCACTTTGCTCTGCAAGGCTAAAATGACTTACAGCCCTGCAATTTGTAGATCAGAAGGTAACACACAAAGATACCCTACCTTTCTTTCACCTTTTTCAATAATATAATCAATGTGGCAAACAAATTATGTAAGTCTCTTCTTTGACTGAATTCAAAAAAGCATTACTCAAGTTGCACAACTTAAAAATATGTGTTTTTTTAGTTAGGTATTGTCCAACAAAAAATCTGTGACATTGAAACAGTTTTTGAATATAGTTTCTTCAGTTTACTAAAAATGATAGTTAAAACAAATACAGGCAGTAAAGTAGCACAGTCGTTAGCCCTGGTGACATGTGCCATGAAAATCCTTGTTTTAAATTCCAGCATAGTTTTCTGCATAGAATGTTTTACTCTCTGTGTGCATAAATGGATACTTCTTGGCTAACACAATTAAAAGATAATCATTTTAGGTCCCTTTGAATTGCTCTTAACCATGACTGTTTCCATACCTTGTTTTTTATTCTGTTTTATCTGTTTTTTTTTATCTATCTCCATGGTTTACCCTGTCTCTTACCTAATTCTTAATGGAAATAGGCATCAAACCTTGCCAATTATGATCGCTAGTCATTTTATGATCCAAGGAAGACACACAAAAGACTAAAAGCAAGAATTAGCAATTATTAAAGCAAAGTGCTTTTGACCCCAATTTTTGCAAAACCTACGGTTATGATGACAGACATTTTTTAGGATTCTTAAAGTTCCAGTAAGCACTGGAGCCAGGATCAAGAAGAGGACATACATAATTTCACAATAAATCAGCCATGACTAGGTTCTAATTGTAAGATATTTTATAGAGAAGGCAAAACAATATTCGGAAAACTTGTCCAAAAACGAATAACTCTATCAGAGAGGTTCATGTGCAAGTTGTTTTGTCTCAAGCTCCTTAACATCTAATAATAACAACTTCAGCAAGTACAAGCTGGGTTGAAAAGGAGGTGCTGAGGAGGCAGCTCAGTAGCAAGTAGGGAGGAGTATGAAATTCAAGTTGTCTCTTCCTTCAGACATTAAGGGCAAAGTGAGTTCTAACTGGGGATTTTCAACTTTGGACTTATTTTATGCAAATGTAAATGACCCATATACAGACCTCCCCTTGGAAAATAGGATCACAAGCTTGTTTTTCTTTCCTCAGAGTATAAGTCCCTTTATAAGAAGCAATCAGCATTAACAAGAACTGTAAGAAGATGGTCACAGGAAGGCGAAAAAGCCCTGCAATTTTTTTTAGGGTACAGAATGAAGTGCATAGTGTCAGTCAGGTAGAGAAGACATCAGTGCAATGAATGAGTGTGTGACTGACTTCATAAACATCTGTGTTGATAACAATGTCCCTCCAGAACAGTGAATGCTTTCCCAAAAATAGACTTTGCATCACCTGTGATCTTAAGGAGCTCTTAAACAAGAAAAAATAGCCTTCAAGAAGGGAGACAATGGATTATCGAGAAATATACAGAAGTAATACAAGGTCAAGATAGGAGAAAGGAAGAAGGCATACAAGAAGAAGCTTGAAAGAAAGCTCCAGGTGAACATTTTTAGAGATGTGTGATCACAGATGAAGAAGATAACAGGCTTCAAGCAGAAGCAGGATTAGATGAATGGAAGTCTGGACAAGGATAAAGTCTGGACAATTCTAATGAACTGAATACCTTCTTCAATAGATTTTCAATAGATTTAGTGAATTACCAAATGATTTCTATTGAGTGACTAAAAAAAAAGAAGGAAAACTTAACAGTTAAAAATGGAACTGAAATTACACAACAAAATAGCAAAATAATCAACTATAGAACACCTTTGAGCAACCACATATTTTCTAAAAGATTAAATAATAAATAGTGTAGTATATATAAAAAAAGGTCTCAGCTCAAGACCTTATTGCATTACTGCATATCTGCTGAATCCCTGTTGAATTCCTATTGCTTTAAGGATCACTGCAACATCATTATCACTAGGCAACAGGAGAGCCTGTCTGACAAATGGGATATATTGCATAGCAGATGATAAGAGTTTAATACAGCAAACAGCACTCATTAGACCAGTTTTATTGCCCCCAAGCCATTATACTGTTTTTATTTATCAGCATCAGTGCTTCTAAGTAATGGATATCATTTAGTTTTGGCTGTATCTTTGCAACACCTGTACGGTTTTAGATCAGATTTTTCTTTTTTTTTCAAAATCTGTTTGAGAAACAAACATATTTTAAGCTATAATAAAGTAAGTTAATATAATACAGTAAATTGCAAGGACAAAAAGACACCTGTTGTTATTTTACTGGTTTTCATAGAGTAGGAACTGTTGCTCAACCTTTGATCTGGCCATCAAACACTAAGACAGGCAGTCATCAATAGACATTAATTATGTGTGAGGATGGGGAGGATGAGAATAAGCCTGATGGATCGGAATCATCCTTTTGCATAGAAGTAATCTAAAAATTATTAACATTTTTTGTGAGTTAATGCTTTTAACAGTATCTAACCTATATTATTATCTGAAATAAACGTAATCTTGAGCATATTTAAACTTTAAAACATTTTTAGGATATTTATGATATTATTTTATTGAATATCATTTCTTTATTTTTTTATCTCTTTATTGTTAGCTCATCAAAATTAATGACAATAACTACACAACAAGACGGAAAAACAAGCTCATTAGAGGTCTCCCCTTCACGATGGAATGACACACACTTTGTCAGTCCCCACACCACTGTCACCACAGTGACACATACATGTAATTAAGACACATAAGGTGCCAGGGAGCTCTCCTTTTCCCTTGCTAAATACTCATTAGAGAAACCTTTAAGGATAATGTTAGACTGTGTTGCAAACCGGAGGGAAATGAGCTGACAAAACAGAGTTTTACAAATAGTAATTTGGACCCTGCTGTCAAAAGACTACAGAAAATGTTAGGAAAAGATGCTTTGAGCCAAAGATAGCACAAGTTTAGCTAACGATTTATACATCAGCATGGTTTCAAATTAAAGCATGCAAAGCCAGCTGGAAAGTCTTTGGTCTGCTTCCAAAACAAATGTTAAGCTTTTAATAGAGCTAGTCGTCTCTAAAAAAGGCAGACATCTTAAGAAACTATAAAACAACAAAACTTTGTTGTCTGGACAATGTTTAGAGGAATCTTGATATCATCAAGCATCAAACAGAGTTTGTACTGCTCACAGGCCATAAAAAAACGTTTGAGACAATGCATAATTAAAAAAAAGTTTTACGATTTTGGCCTTTATTTCAAATTTATTTACCTTTTGTTTAAACACATACAGGGTAGTATGATACTTTTTTATACCACTTGAGCAACAATTTATCATGTTACAGCCACAAACCTCAAAGTTTTTTGGGGCGGTTGCAAGCTGATGAAGACTGATTGCATGAAGTCTGTCAAAGACATCCGTCAAACATTGCAAAATAGTCTGAATTGATTTTAGGTGTAGGTCCCTCTAACGCATAAATGTGTTTGATCTAAACCAAAGGTGACCAACTTAAGTCTGTCAAGCCACTGCCTGGTTTGTTTGTGACTCCCTCCCCAAATACAGATAATTTAAGGACTGACTTACCTTGTTAATATGTCATCAAGTTCTGCAGAGGCCTAGTCCTCAGGGTATCACTTTTAGATGTGCATCTGATGCAACACATTGAATCAAATATTAGCTCATCAGCAGACTTCTGTGGATCTACTTACTGCATGTTTGTGAGATAGTTCAGATATTTGGTATATATGGTGATGGGAACCTCTAAAAGTTGCATGTACTGACATAGTTAAAATTTTGAATGAGATCATTGGTCTAGTGCTGTTGTCCTGCAATATTTTAACCTTTTCCTAGTCTAAAGTTTATTCAGCATCTAGTCCCCTACAGTACTTGAGGCAAACTGCAAGCAGGACTTATTTGGGCTTTTTTAAATAAATGTTTTTCATTAATTATTTTGTTCTAGTTACCCTCACATACAGGTCTGCTTTGTAGTCTGTGCAACTAATAGTTCACCACTCAACAGACTTTTGTATCTTATATGTGGAGTTCTGCAGCCCTGGTCTTGTTTAGGTGGACATCCATGCCTTCAAAGGTTTAAACTTGTTAAAGTCACTTTTCCAGTTTTAAATAAGACAATAATGGGGCACTAATTGATGTTCAAAGCTGGATATTATTGTTTTATAACTCAACCCACTTTAAAAAACTTCAAAACTGTCATACCAGACCTACCTGCTCTATTTGATTTGATTATGTTTTTTTCCCTGATATAAATGTTCTGTTTTGTTATTTATATTTCTACTTTCTTTTCTTTTTTTCATTCATTTCTTTCATTATCTCAGGATAAAGAGACTTTGCTTAGCTTCTTGATCCTCATTATGCTGTTTGTTCACTTATGTCATTCAACAGACATCTAGGGCATACACAGAACATCTTACTTATATTGATATGATATTACACATAAGTATAGTCCATCTAGTAAATAGATGACTTTGGAAGACATTATGTTGCAGTGGGCTTTATTCAGAAGATTAAGATTAAAGGGGATTTTTTGCTTATGTATGCCGGCCTCTTCGTTTTTTTTGAGGAATGGAAATAGTTTTTTTTTGCAAATCATTGTAAAAAAAAAAAAAAAAAAAAAAAAAAAATGTAGAAACATTGGCTATTGAAGATAGGCCCAATTTGCATTGACTTTCGTTTCTTCAGATGTATTGCTTATTTATATCCAATAAATATATTGAATGAATTGGTATCAACTGACTACACACCCAAAATTTTTAAAATACATACAACCTGTCAACAGTATGTTAATATAGTCGCTTTACATACGAATTAGGAATACATGTTAAGATGAGTTGAGTTTATATTATCTTTTTAATCAAAAAACAAAAAAATGCATCACATAAGAGCAATCAATAAGGGTGACCAAAAAAGAAAGAGGCAGAAAGCTTATATCCCCAACTCTAAATTTTCAGTGTTCAACTAAGTACTTTTACTCTAGAACCAAGCTGCTTATTCATTTCAAGTCAATTCAATTTAAAAATACTTTATCTATCCCAAAGGTAAATTAAATGTTGTAGTAACTCATATATTTTTGTTGTCTCTTAACCAATTGTTATAGGTGTTGATAGCTGTAGGCAGATAGGATCTTCTGTATCTGACTGTCTTGCACCAGATCAGGAGAAGCGTCTTACTGAAGGCACTCGGTTGTTTTTTAAAAATCTTTCAAAAATATTTTATTATTATTATGAATTAATTTATTATTATGTATGTATATGATTTCAGATATTATTATTTTAGAATTGTGCTACTTATATAAGGTGGCTGTACAGTGGAGTAGCTTTGCTAGCTTGAGAACTCTGAAGTTCTTTAATAAAATAACTTTAGCTCCTGTTTGTGGATCAGAGTTTCTTGTCTTTTTGCTCCCTAATGTGTTATGCTGTGCAACTGGAAGCTTTTTTGCTGATACTCTTTGTTTTTTAAACATTTGTCATGACAAGTAACCATGACAACCATACTGAGTTTTTTAGTTGTTGTTCTTTATACACCTGGGAACAGCTCATTAAGATCTTTAAATCTGAAATATTAGTTTAACTACTTTCACAAGTACCAGCTGAGTTGAAAAGGAGGCACCAAAGATGCAAAGAAGGAGGAATGAGAGAAGAGAGAAGCAGGAAATTCAAGCCGTCTCTTCCATCAGTCATTATGGGCAATGTAAAATATTTAAGAAACAAGTTAGAGGAACTTCAAAACCTAGCAAGGACCCAGACAGAATATTAGCAGTGCAGTGTTATGCGATTTACTGAAACATGGTAAAAGGACCATATACCCAAGTCCAGCTTCTCTTTACCAGGCTTTTTGGCCATACGAGCAAAGAGATTTTAAAAAACGCTGGAAATTTTTAAAGAAACCCAGATCCAGCTCCCATACAAGACAGATGGCTACAGACCTCATTCACACCTTAGTCCTAAGCCTAACCCCTAACCCAAGGCGAGAACTTCACCTCATGTGAACCAGTTATTGGACCCCAAAAATACCTGTAAATCCCCACAGTGTAGCATATTCCTTGGAAATTGTCCTTACAAGTTAACAAAAATATGGCCACACATTAATACTACTTCTTTATCAACAGCCCTTTAAAAAAACAGCAGTTGCAACAAAGTGCTGTACAGACAATAATAAATAAACATTCAAGATATGGAAGAACAAAAGGCTAGGCTCTTTTCAGGAGTGCCCAACTTCAGTACTCTCGGTTGGTGCACTTCAAGTTTTCCAGTTCAGATGCTATTTTCTAACTGAATTAAATTAGTAGGTCATTAATAGGCCTTTAAACCTGTTGACATTTTAGGGAAGTTGTACAATCATTTGGAAGTTAAATGTTGGAGCAGCATATTGAGTAACAAAGTTCTGGGCTTCTGTTTTAAAGCATATTAAGACAGGACTTGTGTGAAGACAATGCAGCTGATGTACAAAATATACCAATGGCATGTTTCAAAAAATTAGATTCAAGGTTATTGAAATGAATGTTCATACTTATCACATTACTTTGATTAGTCTCTATAGTTTTAATAGTGTACTAATCTGCCAAATGTGACAAAATGTAAATAAAGAGGTAGTCAATATTATTCATAAACTATTAGCGAACAAAGAGTTAAAATTTTATGTAAAACTATTATCAACCAGTAATGGCACATTTTTTTAATATGTCATATCTTGGGCAGAAATATTCTGGATATCTTTTTGGAATCCTCCAAGATGGCCAATAGAATTTTAATACAATACTTTAGATAGCACATGCATAAGGAAACACTTTGAAGGTCTCGTAAAATCAGATTCTAGTTTATTTCTTACTACACCAAAAATAATCATTTTCATTCACACTCTTGCTTTCATCCTTCAATAAGTTAAAAAAAAATCTTCAGCACAGCTTGCCGACTCTATTAATTCCAGTAACTTGCTTAAGTGATCCAGGATAATGGCAACTTTTGATCTTCACAACACAATTTTTTAAATCTGCAAAATTGACTTACTGTACAACCCCATGAAGTGCACTGGCTATGTGGTCTTAGAAGTTGAACCTTTAACAAGCCTATTTAAATTGACATATTTGTATCTTATCTACTTTGCCAGTATGTGACGTGTGAATTTCTCCGCTGTGAGATCAATAAAACTCATCTTATCTTATCTTATCTTGTAAAATGTTTGTGTCTTGAAATTAATAGGGTATTATAGCTCAAAAGTATGCTCCACAGTTGCCAGGAAAGATGGGAAATAGTTTTCCAAATAAGTGATAAGTAAATTGAGGTTGTTTCTCTGACGCTGAGGGGACATAACCAAATAAGCTAATAAGCTGATAGGGAGGCAGGTTTCTGTGTTCTTCTTCATCAGAAGGGAGCAAATGAGAGTATAGTTAGACTGGGAGTCATGATGAGAAACCTTATTACACATCATCGTCACTGGGGAGCAAGTAGGAAACTCAACAGGAGTCGACACTGTCATATGGTCATGGAAACACCACGGTACAGAGGATATTTGAGGAACTAACTAGGGGGATGAGTTTTTCCTCTGGGATAGATATACAGTGGTTGAAACCAGAGGTGACAGTAATGAAGCAAGTGATGTGAAGATAAACAGAAGAAACTGGAAAACTGTTGAAAACATCCATGATCTCATCTTGATTTCTATACATGACAGTCAACATAATTTTCTTTTAAAGACGCCTAGATTTTTTGCAAGATATTAATCTCAGAACCAGATTCTACAAATCAGACTTTCTGTAAGATTTTTCCCTGAGTTTAAAGCAATCACTCAGAACCCTCAGACTCGTGAGCCAGGAGACTACAAAGGAGGCCTTTCAGTAAGGCAGTTCAAACACAGACCTATACAGAAACACAGCCTGCAAGGCAACAGCGCTGACCACTGCTCCACTGTACAGCCCGGTTTTACACTAATATAATGTTATTTAGCATTATGTGTTTCCTGATTTGCTCATTACATTTGATTGCCAAAATATGACCAAAGAGTAATTTTCAATTGATTCCCCTCATGTCTGCTAGCTACTACCTCCATTAGTTTAGTCAAGGGATTTTATCTAAAATATGTTAGACCTTGAGTTAAATGATTGTTGTTCTTAATTTATTATATTTTGAATGGAAGTTGGAAGTTTAATTTTTATATTCATTCCATATATGTGCAGGGTTAACCGTTTGACCATGATTTTAGCTTGATTTACACTTTTATTTGTTGTCCTAACACACACTCTATTCACTTCTTTCACAAGTGTGCACTACTCCATTTCTGTAGCACATAATATTCAAATGAAAATATTGAAGTTTCTGGTGGAAAGATTCCTGTTCTGGGGACACTTTTGCCAGGTAGTGAACATTTAATAATTACAAAATGTGAATATGTGACTATGTTCTCTCAGAACATATAGAACAATGCTGCAGTTTCACATGTGAATTTGCTCAGATAGATGGAACTGTCAGCTTTGCTTTTTTTTTAATCTCACGGACATCTCAAACATCAAAGAGATGCTTTGGTACTAGAGATATGCATTGTGAGCAGCCTTCAAAGAGCTCAGCATCCATTCAATGAATACTTTTCCAGCAGCATATTCTTTTGATCTTCTAAACTGACCGATTGCTCTCATCTGTAAGGAAATATGACAACTGAACAAAAGAGATCTGCAGTTTAAAAAATAGACAGTGAATCCTATTTTAAATTTTTTTTTATCTTTTGGATCTTTTTTTATCAGATTGTTAACAGGAAAAATGTTTTGCTGATGATGATAAAATGCAATGCAACTTTAGTAAAATGCTAAAAGTGTCTTGTAAGTTATTGACTTATTGCTGGTTCCCACATTAAATTCCTAACTAGAAAAATAAAATGCTTCTTGAACAAGTTGCAACTGAACTATTATGCATTAAAATTTTAAATAAAGCTTTATTACTGTCTATCTCTAAGCAACATGAAAACTATGAAAAAAATAAAAATATCTGATTTCATGCTTCTAAGACGGTGAAGGGACAAACCCCAGTGTTTTTTCCCTGACAGATATTCTGGGACGATAAAGCCAGACAGAACAGACATAGTAAGTTACATTAACTATTGTAGTACCCTCTCATTTGGATAAACAAAGGGCTTCATACATTTAGCCACCATCTATATTTAGCCACTATTTGTAATTGTGGTTAGACCTGCATTTCCCTGCAATCATAAGTTAAAGTTCCTCCAATGAAAAAGGGTTCAGTCCAGATTGAAAATTGTTCAAATTATATTAAAGGCTTCCCATAAATTCTGAATTATTAATAAAGAAAATATGCACCCCAAAAGAATAATATATGTTTGTCCCTTTATTTTATACCTTCTTGGTAATACTTTGCAGGTTAATGTGCCACAAAGTCTTCAGCAACAAAATTTACAGATTTTTTTTTTAAAGCATGAACTTCTTTTTGATTGTGTTTGACTACACAAAAGACAAACTATTAGGAAATATATATATATATCACAGCTACATTATCATTATGCATACAATATTGTTTATGCTGAGAATCAATAATTATTTAGCATGATGCAGATTATCGAAAAATGATGGAGGGTACTGAATATCATCCATTACAATTATTTCAACTTTAATTTGTCATAAATTTTTGCTACAACACCTATATAACAAGTCATGCTGAAGCATTTCTATTACATTTTTGTCCTATTGTATTTGAATCCTGAGAGGAATAATAAGGCCAAAAACAACAATTGTTCGGGTTTTTTTCATTGCTGAGTTGAACATGGTGAAACTTAAGTCTTACAAAGAGACTTGTCAATAAGATATGTTAGTTAGTTATTCAGTTAAAAAATATATTTTGGGGATAATACTGATGTTAAGCTTTTTAATGTTTCATTTTGAGTGCCAATAAGACTACTAGACCATGCTGCCATGGTTATTTTTCTTTTTCTTGCTTTAATCAGGGACAGTTAATATTGTCTGGCTGTTCTCAGCATGAAGGGCAGAGCAAATAATTTCATCACAAAAACCGCTTATTTTGTATTTTTTACTTCTCAATGAGGACCAAGCAGATGTGATCAAAAAATCTCTGAATCCACAGGTTTATTGGACATCGAGTTTGTCCATTTTAAATTTGCATTTAGGATAATTCTGGGTTGACAATTTTTAGTCACACGCTTTTCTCCTTTTATTCATTAACTGCTGATTCAAGTAATACATATATAGACTAGAAAAACACTCGAAGAGCGCAGATCTCCGCCAAGCAGTTAATTCCCCCGACATATTGTGACCTCCACTTTAACACCAGACTCAGATCACTACCAAAAATAATTCTTGTATCCGGATCTTGATCCGAACCACCACCAAAAGTTAATGCATTGGTCCTTAGCCCATAACACACCTTTGGTAAAAATTTTCATGCAAATCCGTCGATATTTTTTTCTGTAAAGTTGCTAACAGACAAACAAACAAACAAACGCTACCGAAAACATAACCTCCTTGTTGGAGGTAAAAAAAAAAAGACTTTGCCTGATTTGTTTAAAGCTAAGTCAAAGTTAACTTCAGCACACTGTCTTTTGAGTTCGCATTTGATCCTGTTGTGATTTTTATACTGAAATTCCTATTTAATATTGTTTTTTGTGATAAAATCACAACTTCTGTAGAAATGGTTGCACTCAAAAAGGTATTGCAGCAAAAATTATATGTTAAGTCCATGTGTAAACATGTATAAAACATAAATAAGAAGCTCTATTGTATTTGGCTTCTTCGACTAATCAAACTCACCGCTCTGTTGAGCCTCAGCAGCCTTTTTCCTTGAACTTTGCTTGGTGCCATCGAAGTCCTGTCTGCTCAGCACCTCGGACAGCGACTGACGGGAGCTCTGCCGACCGGCTTGGCCAGAAACGTTGAAGCCTTTACTCCTCTTCCTGGGCCGGTCCGACTCCGGAGCCGACCGACTTCTCTCCGGGTCGTGGTTTTCCGGCTGTGAACCTACTTTCACTAACGCGTTCCTCGTCCTGGTCAGAGCAGAAGTCACCGAACCCATCACAAAACAAGCATTAAAAGAGTATTTTTTTGTTGTTTTGTTTTGTTTTTTAACCAGTTCCTCTTAGTTCATCTGTCATTTTCCTGAAAACCTCCCCATTCCTTGACCCCCCCAAAAATAGCAATACATTTAATGCCGTCACGGTTCAGATTTGAAACTGTCTCATCTTTTAGATTTTAAGAGAAAGAGAAGAAAACGTTAAACGGATTGAGCAACAAGTTTTAGTGGAAACCCTTGTGTCTCTGTGCCTGTTTGCCTTCCCTCCGACAGCCACGTCACATGGTGAAAGTTGCTCTGTCGACAAACACACCATTCTCCTGGGACAAACAGGTGAAAACAAGCGACATTAATTAACCGACAAGTTTCCAAGATTATTAAAATAACAGGAGGACGGTGACCCTTACCTAACCGAATTAAAAAGGGAAAAACTAGTGAGGTCATGGTTAACGGAAAAAGTATACACTTTGCTGTTCATAATTGTACTTTTAACCTCCATAATGCCCGCGAAATACGAAAGCAGCAAAGCTTTATGAGATAAATTAAAGAAAAAAAAAAAATAGAAGAAATCAAGAAAAAATCTAGTTGGTTGAAAAAAGCGTTGTTTCAAAGTAACTATAATTCACACACTTCGCCAGCAGATGACAGCAAAGCTGAGCTGAAAGAGCGAGTCATTTTAGATACATTGGGGTCGTTGCCATAGTGGATTTGATTATTTAGTAACTGTAACATTTGGATTATGTAATAGCCTATAACATGTTCACATAAAATCATATTATATTAAACCTTTATTCCAATTTAAGTCTTTTAATATTTTAAGGCTTTTTAAAAAACACAATGTATTATTTTCTTTAATAATTTCTCGGTTATATTACCCATTGACTCAAGATCTTTGTAAAATTGTTCTACTAGATAGTAGAGAAGGGGAAGAAACTTAATGCCACTGAAAAAATAACATTTATGGAATTATACAAATTAGCATAATTGCTGTTGGTTATATATTTTTTTGGAAAAAAAAGAACTGCAAAAAACAGATTTAACAACACAATAACCACAAAGGTCAAAGCAAAATGTTAATCAAATGTTTAAGAATAAAATTATTTAATTAAATTAATCTTTAATTAATAACTTTAGTGTTTTTATTTTTTAACAAATAGCTTTTGTTTGTTTTTTGTTTTTTTGTTTTCAAACTATAAGATTTTAGGTTTACACATGTTGCATTAGTCTTTGCCTCTCAGTGGTAGGCCTATGTTTGGTTGCTGCTATTTTCTTAGGGTCGACAACTGTTTATTTCATATTCCATACAGATCGTGTTGTAATTTACTACCATAATCTACTTGGATATATTACAAGTTTAATTGTATATTTCAGAGATTTTAATGGTATATATAAGAGAGTTTGATAGTATATGAGAAGGAGTTTAATAGTATATGTAAAGTAGTTTAGTAATATGAAAGTTTGATGGTGCATAGTATCAAGAGTTTGATAATGTTTGTGTGAGGCATTAGAGACTATAGTGGTTTTTGTGAGAGGGTTTGCTTCTCTTTATCCAAGTGAATAGTTGGGATTCTACAAGAGTTTATGCAGGTATATAAGAAAGACTAAAGATTTTGTCTGATGAGGCCTCTCACAGGTATTGCTTTGAATGCTTTTGTTGGGTTATTTCTCAAATTTGGATTCAGATTGATACACGTTTATGAATGTAAAATAATAGAGACCTCAAACTCACTGCTGCCCTATGTGATACAATAACTCTCCAACCTTTTTTCAGTCATCATACCATTCAGGAAGGAGATTGGTCTTTGTGAAACATGTCCCAACATAATAAATGTTTCTACATGTGAAATTACCTAAAACAAAAGCCACAGAGATCCAAAGTAGCTGGCATAACTTCACCAACTTCTGAGGTGCATGAAGAGGGTCAATGAACGGGTGAAGAAAAGATTTCAGTCACACTTGAAGTGGAGGAACACACTTTATTTGAGACAGTGTTTTGTGTCTGATGACACTAAAGAACGCCACCGCCTAAAAAGGGTCTCAAAGTGTGTTCCTGCACTTCAAGTGTGGCTGAAGTTTTTTCCTCATTAAAACAAAAGCCAGAATTGTTTGAAGGTATTGAGGATGGTAAGAGGGGGTAATTTTCCACTGTGAACCTAGTTCTGTACTGACATAAATTGACAGCCCTTATTAAAGAAAAAAAAAACATATTTTTCATAAACCCACATCTGATGCTGAAGAGGTTAAGGTGTTTAGCCACAATGGTTGTGGTTACATTTGGAAGAAAGTAAGATGAGGCTTCAAAGCCTGAGTAATACTTTCCAGCTGTAAAGTACAGAAACGGCTGTATCATGTTTGAAGGACTGTGTCCTTCAAGGAGAGGAATGACTTAGCATGGGTAGTGAAGACGGGACCGTGAATTGGAAGATGTGTTCTACTAGATCTGGACTCAACTTATGTTACACAATGTTGAAAAACAATTTCCTTCCCAGAGCTGTGAAGCAAGTCCCCCCGACAGTCCATTGATTGACCAATGTCAATTCATAGGCTGCTCTAGCACCAATTGTACTTAATGTAAATACATCATGCTGCATCCCCATATACTTGTTTTCATACTTTTCTTCAGGGCTGCTTTCAGTTGCTATACTGTATGATCTACGTTTCCTTCTGTCATGCCTTCTATTTTTTATGCATGTTTCCTACCGGTTTGTCTGATTCCTATTTATCTGCAAAATCCTGACAAAATTTTATCATGAGTCCATACTGACGATAAAGATTCTTGGTGCACTTTACAAAATATAGGACATTGTGAAGAAAGAATATTATGTGGAAACATTGAAGCAACATCTCAAGACATCTGAGAGACCAACATCTTGATCATAAATTATTTTTTTTGAATGAACCACCAGATTACCCACTGAGTGGCTTAAAGATAGCAAAGCCAATGTTTTGGGGTGGCAATCACAAACTTAGCTCCATAGAAATTTGTGTTCCAAGTGGAAAACATTCTTGTTAATAAAGGTGGCTAACAAACTTAATTAATACAACTACTATTTTTGTAGGAATTGGGGAAAAAAATAACTAAACTTTACAACATGTTACAAAATCTCATCCATACTGCTTGAGTTAAAGTAATTTATTGCTGCAAACAGTGACTTTTTCAGCATACAGATTTGTTGTGCTTCATGCTTTATTGATCAAACACTACTTTGGTTACAAGGAAAGGTTTCTCTACACCTGGGGTAAATTGCTATGCTAAATGTGGCCTCATGTCATCATTCTGTCTAGACAAATGTGAGTATGCAATATGAGCCAAAGAAAAAAGCCTAACAGTCTGTCATCTAGAACAGGTTCACTGAATCTTCACAGATAAAGGCACTTTTCAAAGCTGTTTTGTGTTTGTGTCGTGATGATTAATTGTCTTGCTTATAGCCCCTTTGATTTTTCTTTTTCATATTGCTTGGTTTGCTTGTTTGTTGTGGACAACGAAGGTATTAGTCCATGTCGTCGTGATTCTGGGTTGACTCATTGATCACCTAAAAGATCAGAGAACATAATGCATAAATCTGTCAAGAAAGTGACATTACAACACTATGGACATTTTGTACCTGACCATCTCTGGTCTCAATGGTCTTGATCAGAACTTTCTTCGTTGTTGAGGTTTCAAAATGAGGTTTAGAATCGACCAGTGCTTCTATGGAGAAATAAAAATACCTGTAAACTAACAACAAATAAAGATGTGATGCTGATATATTTAATGTGCAAACACAAATCTTACCTCTCAGATTTAAAGAGGAGAAGTTTGGCAAGGGGGTGGAGATCCTGCAAAGGAATAGGACCTTTGTTTTTTTTTACAAAAGTCACATCTTTGATCAATAAAATTATGGCTTCTGTCTCCCTTCTACAACAAGTAAGTGCTAAATATTTCTAAAAGATAATGTTACCGGCTCTCCTCTCCTTCCAGCAGCTTTCTATAGGTGGCAATCTCAATGTCCAAGGCCATCTTTACATTCAGAAGGTCCTGGTATTCTCGGAGGTGACGGGCCATCTCATCCTTCATGTTGTGAATGTCCACCTCCAGACGGCTGATGGTGTCCTGGTAGCCGCTGTTCTCTAGGCCAAAGTTCTCCTCCATCTCCCTCATCTGCCGCTCCAAGGACTCATTCTTGAAACAGTAATGTAAGAGAACAAAATGTAAGATTTCTTGAAGACATATTGTCTGCTTTAAAATGACAGAGAGCCAAAAAATGCACACTCACAGTTCCTTTAAGGGAATCCACCTCACAAGTTAGTGCCTGAACTTGGCGCCTGTAGTCATTGGCTTCCTGCTTGGCTAATCTCAGAGCTTCATTATTCCGGGCTGCAGCTTCAGTGAGGTCAGCAAACTAGAAAACGTCAAGATAAAAAAAAAGGGTCAGACACTCTGAAAGACAGAACTGAGAAGTCAACTGCTCAGAAACTCCTGAATCAAACTAAACGAGAGCAGTAAGAAGGGTGACACGACTGTATTGGAGATAACAGCAGCTGGCTGTATAGTGACTGAGGAGGGTTTGAAATACATCCTCCTATAGATGGTGATATTTTCTCTGTGTCCAGGTTTATGTTGTGCTAAATGAGCATTTACAGTAAAATGGTAAACGAGATCTGCGACAGACCGGCGACCTGTCCAAGGTGTACCCTGCCTATCACCTGAAACGCAGCTGGAGATAGGCACCAGCAACACTCCCGACCCCATTAGGGACAAGGGTGTAAAGAA
>JAUZNJ010078211.1:0-24457 GCA_034780135.1 Jordanella pulchra
TTAAGGGGGCCCTGGTGCTTGCAGGTCACCTGACCACCTCTGGTGACCTCTAGATTGGGCAAAGGAACATAAGCACAAAACTAAAACAAAATTACCAAAAATTACAAGGGGAGTCTCAGAGCATGGAAAACACCATCCCCACCTCATTTAACAACAGGGTTGGTAGCATTATGTGTTTTGTTTTTTAGGAAGGACAGGTGCAAATTAAGGGTTAGGGTTCATGGAAATAAACCATATAATTCTCACTCAGGGGTGCCATAACCTGAATAGAATAAATTCCAGACGATGTTTAAGAGGTTGCATCAACTTCAAGGTTGCATTTTTTCTTCCAAGAGAAAAAACCTTATAAAATGTATTTATTTGTATTCAATTGATTGATTATCGAAGTAAGACAACCACCATTTATAGCCTGCAGACTATGTCTGTAAATGCAAATATAGCTCCATCTACTGGTAATAAACAAATAGAAAGTACTTCAGTATAACAAAACAACTCTGTGTGTGTTTGTGGAGGAAAGCATCTGGTGTGTTGTTCATCTTTTAAATAACAAGTGTATTTGCTGGGGATCAGATAAGAGTTGTTCCCATAACCCCTTTCTAACCCCTTATCCCCTGTTACAAACAGGATAACCTTTCAACAGCAGTATTTACTCTACATGTGTGTGCGCGTGTGTGTGTGTGTGTGCGCGTTAGTGCCTCTGTGTCTATTTTAGTGACACTTACCACATTGTGACAGGGTGCAAAGACATCACTGTAGAGAAGAGCACACTCCCTTTTAGCGTACGGCTGTCTCCCCAAGTCCCTTTCACACGGTCGCTCAACTATGTAGTCACTTTCACACTAAAACACACACATACACACAGAGGGAGATCAAGTGTCTGATTACTCTTAAATATCACGCTGGACTCGGGGGAGACGAGCTCATAAGCAGAAGGGAATGAGGGAGTTTTGAGTGAGGGAGACGTTTATAGACAAAGACGGGGAGAAAAAAGGAGATGGAGGGGAGATCAATGCTGTAAGGCTAAGCTGACTCATACCTGTCCCAGGGCCCAGCTGTTTCCAAATGTCTGTGCGTTATTGACTTCCATGTGGTTGGATGTGGTCATATCGTTCACTGTCACACTGTCAAAATTTCCACACAGGCCACTGAGTAGACCCTAAAGGATACAAAGGATAAAGTATCTGAATAAATACTCAACGAAAATATAAACGTAACACTTGTTTTTGCTCCCATTTTTCCATGAGATGGACTCAAAGATCTAAAATTCATTCAAGATAAACGATATTACCATTTCTTTCAAATGTTGTCCACAAATCTGTCTAAATGATTGATAGTGAGCACTTCTGCTTTGCTCACAGGTGTGCACATCAAGATGCTGATCCGACATCATGATTAGTGCACAGGTGTACCTTATACTGCCCACAATAAAAGGCCACTCTGAAATGCGCAGTTTTGTTTCAAAGTAAAATGCCACAGATGTCACAAGCATTGAGGGAGCGTGCAATTGGCATGCTGACAGCAGGAATGTCAACCAGATCTACTGCTTGTGCATTGAATGTTCATTTCTCCACCATAAGCCGCCTCCAAAGGCGTTTCAGGATGGATTATCTCAGGAAAGCAGAAGCGCTCACTGTCACACATTTAGACAGATTTGTGGACAACATTTGTAATATCGTTTTTTCTGGAAGGAATTTTAGATCTTTGAGTCCATCTAATGGAAAATGGGGGCAAAAACAAAAAAAGTGTTGCATTTATATTTTTGTTGAGTGTAATAATACTTTGGTCTTCACACAGATTTGCAATTAGATTTAGGTCTAGACTTTGACTAGGCCATTCTAACATATATAGTAAGCATAATATGATTTTAAACAAATAACTTCTGGCTTCAAGTTCAAGATAACAGTCCTGCTTAAGGGTGAGCTGGTGCTCTAGTGGATGTTTCCCTGTACTTGCTAGAACTCTATCCATCTTTTCATAATCTCAAAACAGCTCGGTACCTGTGAATGAAAGGCATTGTTCTACCAAGGCAGGACAAGTTCATTTATAAAGCAGATTTCTGTGGTAAATCAACTCTATGGGCTGTAAATGGTAAAAAAACAAACATACACTGCAGTGGCATAGAGGAAACATAATTAAGAGAATAAAAGTGACATTCCAGCACTATGTTCAATGATGGGGATCATTTTTGGCAAGTGAGTCAAAAGATTCTGTTTTGGTCTCATCTGATCAAAGCCTTTTCTTTTACATGTTCGCTCTGTCCCATTTATAAACATAAAAAAAATTATATAGTTTTCTTATGGCTTTTATTTTTGAATTAAAAAAATGTCTGATTTGTATAGAACTATACTAATAGGTGTGCTGTCAGCATGCCTCTTCCACTTTAGTTATGAATTTCTGCAGTTCCTAGACACCTCTGCTGTTTCTTATATTGCAACTTTCCTTGATTTAAACCAGTCTAGTGTTTTCATTAAGCTTTTTTTATCTTTCTAATAATCTAATAATAATAAGTTCTAATAATCAGCTTTTACTGACAGTTCCTCGGACCCGACTTAAGAGGTAAGGAGATTGGGCTTTTTCTGCTGTTGCTCCTTTTCTATGGAACAATCTACCTTTCTAAGTTAGATATGCCCATAGCCTGGATCATTTTAAATTGCTTCTTAAAACTCATTTTTATTCCTTTGCATTTAATTGAACTAGTGTTTTGATACTCTGTTTTTATTCATTTGTGTTGTTGTCATTCTTGTAAAGCACTTTGGTGAAGTTCTATGCCTGTTTTTTAAAGTGCTATATAAATAAATTTGACATTGACATTTTTTAAGCCAGGTTTTCAAACATGCAGCTGCATTAAGGTGATTACAAAGCGATTTTAAAGCTGGACTACTAATTAGATGATTACTAAAGGGAACTTGTTGTACAGGATTTTATTTAGGGGAATTAAAATAAAACAGACTAAATACAAATGAAAAACATATTTTTTGCAATGCTC
Source organism: Jordanella pulchra (assembly GCA_034780135.1). Taxonomy (NCBI): domain Eukaryota; kingdom Metazoa; phylum Chordata; class Actinopteri; order Cyprinodontiformes; family Cyprinodontidae; genus Jordanella; species Jordanella pulchra. The sequence goes on from JAUZNJ010078211.1 coordinate 2,987, forward strand.
TTTGTTTAATATCTAATTGTTGTTGTTGGGAAGATTCTATTTACCTTCCAGTGAGGTCCAGCCCTGATGTGCACAGTTGTCTTACGATCCCAGAGGATAGTCAGATCTTGACTGGAGAAGTGGACCACGGTGTAGTAACCTGCGTTCCAGAGCTCAAACTCTGATCCCCGACCCACAACAGTAGCAGGACTCTAATTAGTGAAAAGCATGAAAGAGATACTTTTAAAAATAAAAGTTTAACATGTTTTTTACTTCCTGTGGAAATATCTGTGTGGAGGCATTACTGGGTTTCCAGAGTTGTCAGTGAAGTAGATCTTGGTAAGTCCCACGTGAATAACCAGTATTTTCATGCACACAATGCCGCTCTCATAGCAGTCCTTGTTTTGGGCCACAATAGACACTTCGGTTTCTCCAGCACTCTGGTGAAAGAGGTAGGAAAAAACTATTACAATCCAATTCATCTCCTTCCTGTTTGACAGTATAGGGAGAGCATATGCTGCTAAAACTTTTCTATGATATTTGAAGAATTACAGAAATACCAGAAGCATCTATCTAGTCTTAATGTATTCAAGCCGACTAAACAAAGCTCTAGTATTAACATGCACCTCTGACCTGCTCCCCCAGTCTTTTTAAAGCATGTACCTTTGCCAGCAATCGGCTTGGTCTGAACCAGAATGTCTGTTCTGCTAATTCTAATTCTATATCCCTGGGAGCGCAGGAGCCCTGGGGTTTGATGCGAACACTGGTTTCTTTGTATCACTCTCAGCTTTGCTCAACGTCCACTTGCGCTACTGCGGCCCGCACCCAGCTGCACTCTCACTCACTAACACACAAACACACCAGAATCTTTTTAATTAAAACCAACTCTCTCTTTTGAAATTAGAAACAGTCTTATATCTTGTTTCAGAATGAAATCAGTCCTGGGTTTGGAAATATTATGATGTTCCTCTCTAAACTGAATTGCTATTCATTATGCATGATGCAAAAAAAAAAAAAAAAAAAAGTAGACTCACTTTAAGCAGGTAGACCTGGCAGTCAGTTTGGTAATCATATTCAAGGCCATCAAAGGTGTGATAGTGTCTGTCGCTGTATACAGTACACACAGCTGGACATGGAGAGTAGCTGCAGTTAAAATAGCCCCGATGACACACACTTAGAGGAGAGGAGCACAAGAGTGGAGAACGGAAAAAAAAGAGATTAATAAATGTAAATTGAATTTGTTTTATTTGCTTCTAAATCAAAAGTAAAAATCAATTTCTCTAGAATGTTAGTTTTACTGATTCGTGTTATGATATAAATTAGAGATAACAGTGAATACATGAGAGAGATTCACCATCTGTAGCAAGATGTTTCCACAACTTGCCCAGGCAAATATTCAAGCCCAAGCCACGAACAGGGGCAGTTTTCTGGATAGTAACACTCGCCCTGGTGCAGCACGAGCCTTTAAACAGATAACACACAGGTAGAGTGCACACACCATGCAAGCAAATGCATTAAATCCTAATGCTGCACTTTCACTTATTAATTACAATTGATTACAGATTCAGATAAGCTTCTAGGCAGCCTCTGATTTAATTAATTCTTGTTGGTTAAGCCATTTAAATCCAGGACATCTAATGGGGGTCAATATGTCTTTTGGCTAAGAGTAATGAACAAATTAAATTTACACTGGATCCTAATTAATGAGTCAGTGGTCATAAGGACAAATGACTGTAATGACTGTAAATTGTTCCAACAAAAGCTAATAATTTCCGACACATACGGCGGCTTATAAAAGCTTTCATAGCCATTGGATCTAAAAGCGACCGAAAATCAGAAAATATTCCACTTGGATATTATTGGATATACTTAGAAAATTATTAGAAATTGGAAGGAAAAACATACATTTTTTCTAAACATAAATGTTTCCAAGATAAAAATAGAAGAATATAGCATCCCTTTTAAATTAGCCTCCTTTACTTTATTAGATCTAAATAAATAGAATTGTGTGCAATCACAAGTTCTTTCATACCTAAACTTAGTCTTTTGATGTTTAATATCAAGAATAACTTTTATTTTCAGTCAGTGAGATAACCCGTGTGAACAAATAGCATCATGATGACCAGAAAAGCAGAAAAAGATTAATGGTAACTTTGGAGGAGCTCCAACAATCCAAAGGATCTAAAGCCAAGCTGAGATAATGTGACAAGTAGAAAACTATAGGTGCAACATTGCACAAATCTGGCCTTTTATAAATTACATGGTTGTTCAAATGAAGCCCGTACTGAAAGAAAGCACATAGAAATCATGTATTCAGCTGGAAGACAACACCTAGGGGATACGGCACAGATGAGACCAGAATTAATCCCTGAACATGCCTTCCCCACAGCTAAATATGGTAATGAGAATCATGAAGGAAAGCCTTTCCCAACCAGAGTCGGGGGATGATGGTCAGAACTGACAGGACAATCGAATAAGTTACATATAGGCCTTTCCTTTAAGACAATCTGAAAAGATAAGAGGCTGGGCCTTAGGTCCAAGTTCCTGCCAGACAATGACAGAAATACATACAACCAAATCTAAAAGGGAAGTGATTAGATGTTCAGACATATTACTGTCTTTAAAGCCTCAAACTGAAACACTGCTCTGATGTATTCCAAGATTTAAGTTCCAACTAGAGTAGACGGTAAAAGAAGTAACAATTGTTCATGGCTGCATGCTATGTGCTGTCATCCATTTAAAACAGTTGATCAGTTTCCATTTATTTATTTATCAGTTTAACTAAAGGCAGCCCAAATAACACCAACTGTACTGTGAAACCTGAGATTTGGGGGAAGCACATTGATCTGTTAGAATGGCCTAGTCAAAGCAAGGACATCAATCTAATCTAAGATTTGGGCAAGAAAAGACTTCCAAACTGATGTTCAAACAGACTCTAAGATCACGCTGAAGCTGGGCAACAAGGAAGAATAAATAAAAAAAGAAAAAACAAACCAGCTTCCATAGACGCAAAGCTGAGATGGAACATAAAAGACTCGCAGCTTCAGTTCAGGTAAAACATGGTTTTATAAAGTAACCAGTACAAATGCGTGTTAAAATATAGCTGTGTTTCCATCTAAATGTCACCTGAGGTTTGGAGCAACCTTTTAAAAATGATGTGTTTCCATCAGTTGGGGCAAAAAAACAAAACAAACAAAAGAAAAAAAGCATCTCAAATGAGCATAAAAACTTCCAAGCAATTGGAATTTTGCTGTTTCCATCAAGCTAAGCACATAAAAAAGAACTTTAATAGAAAAACATCTTATAGACTTTTTTGTTTTTGCATAAATTCCAAAAAACATGGATGGTTTTCCTTCCACACCTATGAACTACTTTGTGTTGTTCTATCACACTAACACAAGTGACAAAAATGTGAAAGCGGTTCTGGAGTTATGAATAACTTTTTGCAAATCAGTGTCAGTTAGAAGCAGCACAAAAAGGAGGAAGGTAAGGCTGTATATTACCCCGGAGGACAGACACAGCCTGGTATGCATGGTGTGTTAGGTGGGCAAGTGAGGTTTAACATCAGGTTACGGCAGGTCGGGGAACAAGCCACACCTCCTCTTGGCTCAGTGCAGCTGTGATACACTTTTCCCTCTGGACACTCTCCCACCTCGGCGCTATCCGATTCTTTAATATTCAGATACACATAAAATTGTTGTCCCGTTAAAAGCAGCTGCCAATCATGAGGTATTTTAACAAGCTGGATGTTCTTGTTAAAGTCACACTGCTGCTAAATCAAACAAGAGAAAGACGAGAAAGGAGGGAGTAGAAGGCAGCAGAAAGGTTACCTGTTTCTTCTGGTTCACACTCAATCTTTCCATTTCTGCATAGGCTGATGAAGGAGACATGAGGGAGAAAGGTGTTCATAAAAACAGAATAATGTTATCAAACTCAGTTAAAGTTTAATTGCTTTACGTCTAATTTGATAATTACTAAGGATTTATTATATCTTTTATGAATTCAAATAGTTCTGGTATGATGGTGTGGGGTTAGCAGAATAAGAGAAGAATGTGTTACATTTTCAGATCTATACAGGGCAGCAAGGACCTACCAAGGGCCAGATGCGCTGAAGGTTACTTCCCCGGGCTGAAACACGCTACCCATGGAGTAGCAATGACATTGTGACCTGATGAGACACTCATTGCATTATTTTGATGCTTTCTAAAGCAGGAAAACAACTGACAGAAGCCATTTTAACTTTCACTCAGCAACTTGTTTTAAAAAGTTTTAATAGGAGATGCCTCAGTCTTACAACTGCACACAGCGTCTGCGCACTTCATCATAGTACGTGTCAGCTGGACAGCCGCAACCCTCTGCGCAGTCAGTCGGGTCGCAGGTCTCGGTGCTGGCGAGGGCGCGACAGGATCGGCCACAGGACGAAACACATGAGTAGTACAGCATTCCTCCAAGACATACAACTCCTAAAGCAGCAACACCAAATAAACCTCAATATGAAACCACAGTATCATTGAAAAATGAGTTTTTCCTTATACAATTTAAATCAAAATACAAAATATTTTAAGCAGTTTTGATGATTAGGGTTTAAAGCCAATATCAACACAGAATTTGTTTCTTGAAATATTAAAATATCATAAAAAAGCCACAAATATATAAATTTTTTTTAAGTACAGAACATTATGCTATGACCTACACTATTATAAGAAAGATTGTAGACAGCTGTCAAAAAGTCACTGATTCCATGAACAGGTTAAACCGAAGGAGGTTATTTATAAAACAAGGTGTTTACAGGATGCTGCTTCCAAGGAAAAAAAATAAAAGGTTGAAAGGAAGGTCAGTTTGTGTTTCCAAAAGTAACAACACCGTTTACCGAGGTACCAGTGTACTTCACTGCTTGGGGGTGGGGGGTGGGGTGGGGATAAAGGATAAAGGCTGCTATCTAAACAACCTGCACTTCTTCAACATCTAAGCAAATCAACAAGCAGATTACCACCACACTGTGCTAAACGTTGGGTTTTCATTAGCTCTAGGCTATAATCATGAATATACCTTGAAACACAAACATTTCTAACTCTGTGGTCACGAATTGATACACGTTTCACCTTTTAAAATGGAAATACTGAAATAAAAATCTATTTTTTAATATGTTCTATTGTGATGCATCTGCAAATGGGAGATTATTTCAGCACATGTAATGAATCAGTTATAATAATATTGATCAGAAACTTACCGCACTCAGAGACTTGTGACCTAAAATTCACGTCGACTCCATGTTTGGAGCAGAGGTAGGTGTAGTGAGCCAGCGCGGTGCACAGACAGCTGCTGCCACAGCGACAGGCCTGGTACCGGCACTGCTGCTGGTAAAGGTTTGGACTGATGTAGCCATGACATGGAGCAAACACCTCCCCCAAAAGCACATCACACTGGGATGCATAGTATGCTGGGTGACAAAAAAAGATTAGCATGAAATGAGCTAGCCAATACATCTTATGCTGGAAATGAATTAAAATAATTACCGTTGTGCTGGTTCAATTCACATGGGTCCATAATGGGGAGATTAACTGGAGCTAAGCAAGCAGATGACACTTTCCAAGCATTGGCGTGTAGCTGAGGAGTACCTTCTATCATCCCTGCAGGAGACCTGCAAGAAAACCAAATAAAATCAACAAAAACATTTTGAACGTTAGTTTATGTTGTGTGTGAGAGGAACTGGCCTACAGGAAATCGTCTCTTAGGTTTCCATTAAAAGTTCCACAAAGTCCCAACGTTTGTCCACGCCACTGGCTGCCCAGCTGCAAATACACTCGTCCTCCTTTGCCGTCATAATGGAGGCGTAAACCGATCTCTGCTTTCAGTTGTGTGAACACAGAAGTCAGTCTGTGCACCTCCAGTGTATCTGCGCAACATTAGGAAAAGTTTCAAATGTTTTATTAACTTACTAAGAATCTGCAAATGTTACATACTCAGAAAAAAATAGCAGGTTAGAAATTCTTTTTTTTAGTGTCAAATTGTGTTGTAATACATTATGTAGCATCTACCTTCAACATAGGGTAGGACAGGAGCTGGGTTGATACCAATTATCACCTCCCCCTCTCTTGTCAAGGTGATTTGATGGCCCACGTCTTCATCCAACACCACTGTGACTGACTGCATACACACCTGCTGCTGCCATCAAACAGAATTACCACTTAAGAGTCATGTCATGGAAATACACAAATACTATACTGACAAAAGCGTTCGCTCACTCGTTGAAAACATGTCATTCAGGAGTTTCAATCATTTCCATTACCACAGATATCATTAATGTTTGTAGAATGATTCTTGGAAGCTCAGTGAAATCCAGAGTGGTGCCATGAAAGGACGCGAGCGTTGCTTTAGGCTGTCCTTGCTGTTAGATAATCCACACTGTGGATGTTTTTTAAACCATGCAATTGTAACTGTGACTCTATGTTTGATGAAAATGTCGTTGAAAGGTTCTGCTGTCCCTGTTATATGTTGATTGAAGCCTCTAAAGGATTCTTCACCCCCTGCCATCTGCTTTGTATCTTGGACTTCATGAAGCTGTTTGTTCACTAACTTTCTCAAACACACCTCTAAGGACACAAAGCCCAAACTAATGGTGGCTATTCTCCAAACTGATAAGCTTAAAAGCTAATAGTTGCTATGATTTCTTTAAAGATGCACTCCACACTTTCAAGAAAAAAAAAATACTCAAACTGTCCATCAGGTATCTTTCTCTTCATAATAATAAAAATGTATACACCATTATGTGTTGGTCTATCACATAAAATCCAACATAGACAATATGAGTTGCTTTAATAAAAGAATTGCAAAAGTTTAAGGGAAACTAACACTTTAACAAGACTTTTCATACAAACTAAACCAAAAGTTTGTCTATCTAGATGTAAATGTATCATCTTTAATCATCTTTTAAATAAACTTGTCTTGAGTGTAAAACGAAACCAAAAAGTAAAAAAAAAAAAAAATTGTTTAGGCCAACGCATGAAGTAAAAAGATGTTTTATCGATAAGCTCAGAAAAATGAATACAAAGATTGGGGTTTTTTTCCATCCACTGTATTTTGTTCTGAATACAGAGTACTGAAAATAAAACACAGGTAAAACAGCAAAAGAAAAACACACATTTCTCAGCATTGTACTTTATTATGTACTGTACGTGTAAGGAGCCGCTGCCTACCTCTTCACAGGTGGCATACTGCAAGGTGACGGTGAACTTGCTGCTGCCTCGGCTCTTTGCCAGCACATACTGACACGCCCCCGGCTGGAGAAACATCCTTCCATCAAACGTTGTTACAAACACATCTCCTACCACTGAGCACTCGGCTTTAACGACAAAAACAGAGAAAAACAGCTTTTTCCATCTCCAGTAGTTACCTCCTCTCTCATCTTCAGCCTTATAAAAATTAGAACACACAAATAATTTGTGTATTGTTTTACATATTTGGACATATGGAAACTTAGCATCCAAAATTATTGTAAAATTTAAGGAATACCAATTAAAAATGAACAAAAAATACACTAGTTTGTAAATAGGAATAAATTCAGATGCCCCTACAATTATCACCATGTAAAATGGCTAAAAAGAGCATATTCAAGACTCCTTGTCATATCAAAAAGCCAGAAATTCTAGTTTAACATTTAACAAACACTCATTAAACAAACTATGTCAACACAATGGAGTGTTTTCATGTACAACGTGTTTCAATTCTCCATCAAGAAGATGGAGAACTGGTTTTTAACTCTGTTCAGAAATTTCTTTCTATTTTCTAACAGTATTTTGTAGGTCTGCTGGAATGCTTTGGGTCATTGTTATCTTACAAGGTCCCGTTCTGTTTAGGAGTATCGTATTTAAAAAAAAAAAAGTTTCATTTGTGTTTGATGTTGCTGTAACTTCTCTCAAAAAATCGTGAGACATTAATATGCAAACATTCCTAATAAAGAGCTAAACATCTTACAGCGCATCCTATTTTTTCACCTGTTTTATATATATTTAAAAGCAGACTTACCTGCACAGGCATTCTCTGTGCAATTCCACACTCCCCCCATGCAAACACTAAAAGACAAAAAAAAGATAAGGAACAAGTAAATGATGTCACATATTTAAAACAGGAAAAAGAAAAGGTTCATACACACCAAACACTGCAACCCTGCTGAAGCACTTGTCCTTGCACGTATGATGTCCCGTGATAAACACAAGGACACTGAGAGGCAGGAATACATGTTCCATTCTGTAAGATAAGCCCTGTGTGTAGAGAGAGCTTAAATTCAGTCATCCTGACTCATTTTAGTGAAAATGTCTAAACGTTTTGTTTGGCTCAAATACCATCAGGACAGTAGCAACCATCCAGACAGTGTAGGTTGGTTCCTAGACACTCTTTCTCAAATGTACAAGTGGGAGGACAACAACTAATACAGTCCCTGTACACAAAACTCTCCTCACAGCCGTCATCTGTGTAAACAAAAACAGAAAAAAATAACCGTAAAAAATTAGAGCTTGATTCTGTTTAAGATGTGTGTCGGTGAGCAGCCTTACTACATGACGGGAAGCTGTCTCTCCACTCTCTGACAGGATATCCAACATGAGAGCAGGCTCTGGTGTATTCAACTAAAGCCCGACAAAAGGTTTCCTCATCATCAGACCTAAAAGAAGAAGAGAGTTCAAAGAACAACTTAGTTTCTCGGATGAAAGACTCTAATCACACAAATGTTTCGGATGCATCCAGCTGTCTTTGATCAGGTGACGACTTACACACACAGGTCAGAAACGCAGCTAGCCACAAAAGGATTTGGGTCAATGTTTTCATGGCAGGACAGAAATGGGAAGAAAAGAAGGGCACTGCATTTCTCTATAGCATCCTGGAGGTTTGCAAAAAAAAGGAAAGTGCAATTATAAATGTAGAACAAATAACACATCATAGTACATAGTGTAGAGCAAAACTATCACATACATGTTAGGATTTAGTTGATAGATTAGATCTAGATTGGTCTGTGATCATTGTCCTACTGGAATCCTGAATTCTGTCCACATTTCAATGGTTTTATCAAAGAGACACCATCTCATACAGCATCGTTGTTTAGCCATAGAATCATAGTTACAATTTAGCTTTGATGAGCACACCCAGAGCCTTCCAAACCAACCTTTTATGGTTAGATAAGATGCAAATTAAAATCTTTGTCGACAATATCAAGAATTAAGGTTGAAAGACTTGAGATAAAGCTTATAAAAACCTAAGTAAGTTATCAATTGTCATTCATGCTGGTGGCAACCTCATACTGAAGGTCAGGTTAACTGCAACTATGGTAACGAAAGAGAAGAAGCAGCTCCAAATTCTTCAACAGTCAACAGTTATTTGGATAAAGCTTCAATAGTGAGCTGAAATACACATCAAAGGATAAGAATGCAGGCAAATTGACGTTCACCACTGGAAACTCATGGGATTTATTAAAAGACTGAGCTTGTAACAGCCAGCAAATAAACAAATATTAAAATAAATCACTTTGAATCTATTCAGCTTTTTCAAAAAACAAATATTAACATTTAAAACCAGAAATAGTTGCAAACACAACATTTGCCAAAACCTGCTACTTCTCTATTTTTCACTGGGGGACATTTACCCAAATGTTATACATGATGACTTGAAGATATTCAAATCTCCAAGTTTAACTGTTATCCTGTCTAAATCAAAATCTATCCACAAATATTTTTACTTTATTTATTTATTTATTTATTGACCAAGTCTGTTTTATATTCTTTACTGTAAAATAAACCATTAAAACATACAAATTAATGATACAGCTACAGATGAGCAGTGCATGTAAATTTGGGAAACTATAACTTAAAACGTCAACTAAGCAAACAGTAGGCACCAAATGTAATATGATGGTTTAACATGACTTTTTTTAGATTTACATCTCTATTACTGTAGGCATGGCCTGTTTATCTATGTCATTTTAAAACCTCTTACATTTTGCGTTAAACGGTTCCTGCAATACGAAAATCTCTTAATAAGAAACAAGACAACCTCCCACTGTGTGAAACAAAGAAATTCAGCTAATTGGATTCATGGTGTGATAAGCAGAAGAGTTCAGGCCAGTTAAGCAAGACATTAGTCCAGCTGAATAACCAGCTAATATCAACTTGTTACGCTCTCAGTGTTACTCTTAAAACAAGCAAGAAGGGAAAACATTATGCTCAATAAGTAAATCTGGTATAAGATTTACAATTAAATCTAGCTGCTTTGATACCCATTATTTAATTTAGATTTGATTCCAGTCCTCCATCTATGAGTGCATCTGTTAACAATTAATTATACATTATACATACAAAACAAGTTGCTGTATTAGCTGACAATATTAAAAAACAAGTTTAAAAAAAGACTGAATCAACACCTGAATACAAACTCTCTCATCCTATATATGTGTAACTGGGTCTCCAAATCAGTGACAAGAAAAAATAGAAAAATTCTACAATAACATGGCAGCTTTTATAATCTATCCACACTTTAATCTATAGAGAAGTAATATTATTTGTATATAATTTCTACATTTTGTTAATTTTAGGGGGTTAATGTTGTAATACTATAGAAACAATCTTTCTGAACTTCTCACATCCATGTCTGATTCCGAATGGCAAGGACCATTGAAGTCCAGATCGACGGAGGGACAAGCTCTCTCATGGGGGAGGTCCACAGTCCAGCTGTTAGCAAACACTGCAGGCTCATCTGTTCGAATGCCTTAAAGACAGAGTGGAGACACGACAGAATGTATGTTACACCAGGCTCATGTGAACAAGTACAGTTTTAATCATCATCATTAAACAAAACAAAAACAAGAATTAGGAAGTTAGCTTTACAGGGAGATTTACATCCTGATTTTAGTATTAAAATTCATTATTCTGTTCAGCGTTTTGCCAAAAATCACAAAGCCCATAATTAATTTTACTGTCCCTTTGAGGAAATGTTCATACTTCTTCCAGGCTTTAATAACCAAAGTCCAAGTTCTCTGGTTTCTGCTCTAGTAGGTCTCTGTCCCACCCCTTCTAGAATTGTTCAGAACCAGCGCTGCGTGTATAATAATTGCTATGAGTGGGTGCTGAGTGAAGAGAAAAATGGATGAGTGGCCAGTTTGGCCGGTCCTACCGCGAGCAGTGGTTAAGTCATCACCAGCGATGTGATTGAAGTTCCCACACAGGCCACAAGGGGTGCCCTGGTGCTCCTCACTCATCTTCAGGTAGACGCCTGAGCTTCCATCCCAGGCCAGAGAGAAGCCAAACACGCTCTTCACAAGCAGGTAATCAGCCAGTCGCTCAATAAACACCCCACCTACAGTCTGAGGCAAACTTAGCCTGACATTTCATACACACACACACACACACACAACGAAAGAGTCACAAATGATCATGTCACTCCCAGACATGGTTTTATCAGGGCTTGGTTGTTTTGCTCTTTACACACCTGCGACCTCTCTGGTGGACCTGGTATCCAGAGATATGGATCTCCTCCTCGTTTGGGAAGAACAGACTGAGAGCTCTTGGACATGAATATTCGCTCCCCTCGCACGCTCTGCTGTTGTGAATCTAAGATAGGATGAGAAGCAGAAAACAGCAAAGATGCATCCCTCAGTGTACTAGATTCTAATCAATAATTGTATGTCTTTATTTATTAAAGAGAAATAAAAAGGAGAGCTTCATGATATAAAGATGTAATTCTTATATTATTGGAGATTATGTATGGAGTTTTTATTATTATGTCTTATATGTAATTAAAAACAAAAAAAATATATTTCTAATAAATTCTTTTCTTAAGAAAGATGATAAAACAGCATGCACTAAACTGTATAGAAACTGAATACTGGATTTTTACAGTAAGACATGGAGAAAAATTGTATTCAAAATAACCTTTAATTGCTGCCTTCAGTTTGTCTACATAGTTTGGTCTGGTGTCTCCCATCCTCCTTTAGACAATAACAATTAGACTTAATGGAGAGAGATTACGGGAGGAGATCTTGCTAGATAAGCGCAGCGATACAGTGGTCATTAAACCCTGGTACTTTCGGGAGAGTTTATAGATGATAAGTCCTGTAGGAAAACTCTGTCTCTGCAAAGCGTATCCTGGTGAAGAGCAGTGCTGACTTTGGACTTGATAAAATGAAATGATTTAATAAATTGGATACACTTAGTACTTCATCAACAACCGAGTGTTTCTAAAAAAATGACCTTCTGAGGGGTCCTCTCCTTGTGGACAGACTTTATAGGTTCTCACATTTTACAGGCCCTAAAATAACTTTCTGCATTTTTTTTTACTTAACTTTACTTGTGAGGGAATGATAATCAAAAGAGGGGAAAGCATTGAGGTAAGAACTGAAATAGCCATAAAGGTTTGGCTGCTATTTTATTTAAATTTGCTCTTGCATACGAAGAGATAAACAACAGGGAATATCCTAAAAAGGGAAAAAAAAACTTCAACCTTAAAGGTTAAGAGCAATGCTTTTGTTTGTTCTGCTTCTGATTCACACTGATGAAACATATCTTATATAATGCGTGGATACAAAAAAAAGGATGTTATTGATGCAGATGTTTGGTCTCACCCACACTGTGTATTCTGGTGTAGCTGAGTGGCAGTCCTGAGCCAAAATATAAGAGCAGGTTCCAGGGAAGTAGAAGTAGATACCATCAAATGTTTCAAAGTGGTGCTGACCCCACGACCTGCAGATCCCATCTCTATCCTGGCCCCGGTTAGGTACTAGCAGAAAAAAGGGTTAATTATTTAGAATTAGGTCTTATAAAATTTGTTTTCCTTTTTTTGTTGTTTTTTGACTAGACTTAGAGGGCAAAGATATTCATCTGATCTCTGTTATCATCTTCATATCTTTCATCGTTTTGTATTTAATTAAACTTATCAGTTGAAAATGAATACCGGAATTTTCTAAAAGCCCTTTGTTGTGGGAAAATCCCCACTGCTTGCTTTGCCAAGATGCTGTCTGAGACCCCTTCCCAAAAACCGAGAGCATTAGGGGCTGTTACAGCGAATCTCATCCTGTATTTCCATCAGTGGCATTTTATGCCTCAATCATAAAAGTATATTTAGCATTTTGACTACCTTTATGCTATAGTTAGATTTATTTGGAACATTGTTTGGAACTTTTCCAATACCAGTTTTTGAGGTTTCTTTTTCTTTATTAGAAGACAAAGTTACCTTATAGGTCTCAACAAAACCCATTCATTTTTTGATTAGTTTAAACTCTAAATGACAGCATCGCTACACTTTTTTTATTGTGTCAAAACTCCATGTTTAAATGACCAGAATTTATATGGTTTATTATTATATTTTAATAAGTATAACTGCAAATATTCTTGGCAGACATTTGGTAAATTGTGAGGCTTTAAACCTCAATGGATGCATGAATAAATAGATGGATTAATGGCAATAAACCTTTATGCAACTGGATGCAATTACTTGTTTGTGAACATAATTAAAACTGAATATTTTTTTTTTCTTGAATTTGATATTTTAAAGTGAAAAATGTATTGGTAACCTACAGGAATTCTCTTCTTTGTCTCTTAGACAGAGGCTTATAAACAAAGCCCCATACCAAATAATCATGTCTGTTTGTGTATGTCTGTGTGAGTGAGTACAACTGAGTGTGGTAAGAATCTGTTTTGACAAATAAGAAGACTGGAGGACTAAGAAATGTTTTCTAATTAAAACCGCATTGTGTTCAGGTTATTAGTGTTCATCAAACAACCAAAGAGTCTTTTTCTGGCCCTCAGAGTCTCTGAATATTTAAGGCAAGATTTATTAATATGCTTGGAGGAGATGAAAATGAGCTGACACAAAAGGATGAAATGAACCCGGAGAAGATGTAAGTAAATGACTTACTGATCTGGCAGCGGTCTCCCAGTGCCTGAAACTGGGAACAGTCACACTCACCGTCCTCCTGACACCAACCTCCATTAAGACAGCCACAGTATTCTGAGACAGATACACTAAGTCAATTCTCTTCCTTACAGAGTTTCATGGAGTGAATTCTTTTGATTATATTTACCTGAAGATTCATCCCTGGCTGTGTAGTTGTGCAAAATGCTGCGTGACAGTGTACTTTCTGACAGCAGTGGCCTATATGTCTTGGAAAAAAAAAAAAAAAAAAACACAAAACAGACCCTTCAGATCATTTCTTGCAATAATCTTCTGGATCTAACAGCCTGATTGACTCAGTTGTGCATCTGCTGCTGTGAGTTAGAAGATGTATCAAACTGAGTGAGTGAAATGTGTGCGTGTTAGCCACCGTGTCCTGCTGGTTACAAAGACGGCTTTGTGTCGTATGAGGTGTGCGCATGTGGGTGCCCTGACCTCCTCTGGTTCTCTTAGGTGTAGTGTACAAACCTCCTCCCCAAGGAGATCCCGTTTCCTCCGAAGTGCATTAGCCCTCCTGTGCTCACACAAACATGCACATTAGTGGGAAGAAACAGTCAGAAGGGAGACTTAAGTGCACTTTACACCACTTGAATCTGGTCTCCAAACTGCTTTTCTTTAAAGCTTTGCACACACAAAGTGCAAGTTCACATTCAATCAGGGTGTGTTACACACATGGTTTAGGTTGAGACCACGCATTTATCATGGTCATCATATATGGTTCCAAATAATTTGTTGAGTAAAAAAAACTGTTTTCACATTACTGTGATTCATTTACCTCTGTGATCTTCCCTCTGCCACTGAAAGTCGGCTCTGACCTCCTAAATAAAATTCAACAGCATCAGAATTAGAAGTTAAGTTTTCGGGGAAATTTTTCTAAATGTTTTGAATTATAAAGTTACAGTTGATGACAGATCTATCTAATACTATCTTTCTCAGGTTTAAATCTTAAATACTCTTACCAATCATTTCATTTTAACCATTAGGAGGTAAAACTAATAGTATGAAGTACCTCAACCACAAACCCAGCATACATTTTTGGAGAGGGCAAATGATTAGGGTTATGGCAAGGCGGCCTTTTAATTGCAGGGATTTGGAGCAACAGAAAATAAATCAACAAAAGCCAAAGTTAATATATGTCAGAGGCTTGTCAGCAATTATAATCAAGGCCACATTGGGTTAGTGTAATTTAATAATAATTCAATAATCTAATTGTATTTTTTTTCTTCCGACTGATGAGAATTGTACAGCTAGTTTTTGTACCTGGAATGTATTAGTTAGCTTTAAATAAAGTCTAAATAAAGTTTTTTTTAATATCCATTGAGTGGGCATTCATTTTGTTTTATATTCTAGTAAATGCTTGTCTTGATTCATGTCAAGAAACAAAATAATTTGCTGAATTTATACAAATTTTTAATCTGTAAGGAATAATTTGGATTTATGTCATCAAAAACAGTAAGAATTAGACACCTTAAAACATTTTTTTTAAAAAAACAATTGCTGGTGCTTTGAAAAGATCTGTTTTTAACTGAGATTCTCTATATTAGAGCAGATTACATATCACAATTTTATTTTGTAGACAAAAATAAACATTCCAAGATGTGGGCTAATTTCATGAAAATATCTCTCAAATGAAACAAACAAATCAAAAATACTGAATGTCTGAAGGGATTCTAGATGAGGAAAAATCGGGCTTACCTTCAAATAACAACAAATTGGAGACTGAAAACGACAGAAGAAGAAATCGATTCACCGTCCACTTTACGTTCATCTCAGAGTTTGAAGGGTCCCACCGAAATGTTAACGGGGCATCTCAGCTGTCCCGACAGGAGAGGATTCAGGGGATATGGAAGAAGGAAGTGGTGGCGCCTGTAAAGCTACCTGGAGGAGGCGGCGGCAGCTCCTCCTGAGGAAGATGACGGTTTGTGAACACCTGTGTGCGCAGGTGAGCCTGCAGTGAGCTTTCTGTTACACCCACACCCCAACCTGAGCCCCACTGCTCTGATTTTGAGAATAAAAACTATGAAAGATGCGTTATTATTGGTAAAGTTCTTTTCTTTGTTTTCAAACTTGGCAGATTATAAACACTAATTAACAGACGGCAGTAGCCTAATATAATTAATCTCATAGGATCCAGTTTAAGTGCTAGCCTAGTCTGGTCAAAATAAGAAAAGATTGAAATTACTAAAAGCTATCAAATCTACGGGAACATGTTGACAATAACCGATATTTCATTTTTTCAAAATATCCTTTTAAAGTCTGAGTTCACATTTATCTAAGATATTGTGTCATACATGTTTAATGTTAGTGGCTAACCTTGATTCAAATCACCACTAAGATAGAAGATAGAGACAAGGCAGTTCATCTGTTTACAAGTGCATCCAATAAAATTTATAATAAAAGTTTACTCATATCAGTATTTTAATTAAATGTTGTTAAATTATGTAGATTTATTGCTCACAGCATGATTTTGTTATGGTTTACCCCCGAAATTCGGTTTTCAGGAAGCTTGCGTGCAAAAACAACAACAGAAATATTCCTTTGTACTTTCTCAGTGTATAGACCCTGAAAAAAAATGACCATTTGGGGGCGGGGCTCTTTCTGCATGGATTTCTGCATCAGTTCCAGGCCAAAGATGGGGCCAGTGTTTTTTTTCATGGAGGCGTCAAATAAAAGAATGAAACAAATAAACAAAAAAGCAGGGCAGTAGTTAATTGTTTGAAATATCAAATGAGACAAGGAGAATATCCTTTTTTATTATTGTTAAAATGCAACATAGAAATAAAAATGAAATTGCTCAAAGAGACCCATCAGTCCAGGCTTCTGTGAAAGCGCATGTCATAATTAGATCTTTATTTAGTATCATGTCTTTAGCATAAAGCCATGACAGTAGCCTGGTCAACCAGACTGACTTATGGGGCATAAGTCATTCTGGTGAGACTCAAAAATCTAAAACTAAAACAGACTGAACCAATCAGAGTGGGGGGTATTTTCAGAGTCAAGGTCATTTTTACATGGTTTGTCTCCACCTTTAGGGGGCTTAAGTAGTATTTTGCAACTTTTTGCTCATGACAGCATGAGAATTTATTATTTAAATTTATAGCAGAACAATAATATTTAATCTAAATTAATTATTTTTATATAGTAAAAGAAATAATCTTATATACAATCATAATATTTCAGAGTATTTACAGAGTACATTTGATATTCAGTGTGTGAATGTTAAAAACCCTGAATTATTGTGCCATTACATCTGTTTACCAAATGCTGCTAAGCTGCAATAAAAATAAGGGCCAATCATTAAAGTACTTTGATTTGTCTCCCCCTACTGGTAAATCTTATTTGTTAGATAAGTGCAATTAGAACAAGTGTGCCATAGTATATCACATTTTTATTGTAATTTACATAGGGGTGAGTCTTCAAAGTATTCTTTAGGATGAAGCATAAATAAGTAACTTGTTCGAAATCTTGCACAAAGATTTTGACAAAATGTTCATGAAAATATTTACATGGTTATTATAACATTTGTATAGCAAAATTTAGGAAACGTAAAGTTAGTAAATGATGCAAAATTAATATTTTGATCTTCTACACAGCTGGTTATTTCTTGTTGGACATTAATGTCTTGACTTCCTCCTCTGATTTAAGGCTGTGCCACTGGGCTATTGGGCGTCGTGGATTAGCCAGCATATCTGACCAGTGGCGCAGCTCAGTCCCAGTGCTGTTGCCGCCCAGCAGCAACTTCCCAATGGCATCATTTTTCCCGATCTTATCATAATCAAGAACGGTAACAGCTATTTGCACCTTCTGTAAAGAAAACACACATAAAAACAGGATTTAAAGGTAATCATAATCATGTGTATGCATACCCAAGCTTCTATTTTGTGTACCTCTATCTGCTCAGATGGCACTTCAAAGCTGAATGACTCGTTGTAGTAGGGGTTCAAAGTATTTTTCTTAATAGTAGTTTTCTTTTTCTTCAGTCGTTTGCCATTCTGCATTAAGTGGATCTTCACGTATGGGTCTGAAAGAGAGAACAGGGTTTTTTTTATGTTAAAGCAGCAGACCAAAAGCTTGGCTCCAGTCCTGTAACTCTATCAATGAAAAGCAACTTCAGTTGCAGTGATCTCTATTTGAAGTCCAAATGAACCAAAGTGACCCACCTTATACTTTTAGTGTTGAAGAAAGACAGAATAATTACTGTAAAAGGTTTTCAATATTTATTTGTTATTCCAACAGGTAAAATGTGTTTAGTAATTTAGATTTCTGAGCAAAGAAAAATGCCTCTTACATAGATTAGGATTGTGAAATTCATATTCTATCATATTGTAACTTATTTTTTGTCAACTTTATTGATTTTTTGACTTAATAGCATATAAGCCCATATTGATTAAATAAAAAGTAATAAAAAAGTTATTTTTTTCCAGGCCTGCAGGTTCATCCAAAGTGCTGAAGTTTCTGTTTTCAAGAATTACTTAAAGATAAGGGATCATAAATTTTAAAGTGCTATTAAAGGAATCTATAGTTCATAGTTTCTTCTATTTTTTTCTTAATATTATAGATTTTATACGACTTAGATGCCAAAAAAAAAACAGCAATGTAACCCTTAGAGACACTGTCAGATTGAAGCTAGCTCCAGAGCTGTGTTTGTAATTATTTGAATGATTTATGCTAAAGAAATCAATAAATTCATAATTATCTGGCAGACAAATATCACAAAAACCAAATCTGGAAAAGTATAAAACTCTGAAATGGAAAGTTTAAATGAACTCTGCAATGTTGGCTCACCTGATAATCCGCCCACATCCATTTTTTTCAGATTCTTGGCCTCCAAGACAACCACTGTCAGCTTCCCTGCAGTCGGTACAAACCTCAAGGACAAACATATGTCTCCAAGCCGCTCGCTCTGATACACAAACATTAAGACCACGTTTGAACGATCTCTAATGATGACTAACAGTGTTCTCAGTGAATGAGCACATGGAGCTGCTTCATAGTTGCAGGATATAAGGATATATGCTTGATTTAAAGTAACTGAAACTCTTATTATGAGACTATTCACCAACTGATAATACTTTTGAAAAAGAAAAAAAAAACACAGGCTCTTAAATATGTAGAATTTTTAGGTAATCTCTCCCTTTTTTCAAAGTTATTATCACACCTCCTCCTTCTCTGCCTTCTGCAGATCCCTCCACTCCTGCAGAGACTGGCTGAAGTCCACACTGCTCATTGGTATCTTTATTCCCCCAATTGCATCGTGCTTTGAGAACCGGTCAAAGTCGTACACGGTCATTACTAGTGTCTTACCGCCCAGGTCTGTGTATGGCACCTGTAGAAGAGAACAAAACCCAGCAGAAGGTTGCAATACTGTAAAAAAACAAAAAAAACCAAAAAAAAACTGATTTATTCCTCTCCCTTAGTTTTATTTTTTTCATTGCATTTAATAGGTTTAGATCTTTGATAAACGTTTTAAGTCTGGGAAATATAAGTAAATAAAAAAGTATGTTTTTTCAAATGATAATTCTGTTATTTAATAATTAAGTGAGAAGGATGACAAGAAGTACACATGGGAAAAAAAACATGATTTTATAAAATTATTCTTTTCATAAGCAGCAATTAATGAATGTATTGATCAAATCAATTCATTTCCCATATCTTTGTGTGACTGACATTGATTCGTTAAATTCGATGTCATACAGAATTAGCTGAATGCTTTAACACTGTGTTTAGAAGTCAAATCGTTTTGCATGCTCCTCATTCTGCTGCTGATTTTACCTTAAATGTAAAACTCTCATTGAAGTTTGGTTCCAGCGTCTTCCTGTGGACTTTGGTTTCAAATTTTTTCTTCTTGTCTGGAAGCAGGTAGACTTTAACGTAAGGATCAGAGCTACCTCCCACATCCATTGCAGGAAGCTCTGACGCCTGCAGGATGCCGACCATCAGCTAGAAGGCGACCGCAGAGGACAGCAACAGAAATGAATGCAGGGCTAAGATAAAGTCGGCATACTGAGCAGCTGCACAAGCTCACCATATTTTCTGTAAAGTTGTAGTCTAATGTGAAGTGAAGTCGACCGAGCTTTTCATCCTCTTTGAGTTCTTGTTTTGAAAGCTTGGTCTCTTTCTCTGTTTCATCTTTTATGGGCTGTAGACAGACATGCAAACGCTGAATATGCCTTTTAAAAAAGGACCTCCCTTTAACAAGCATTAATCCTGCCTTTGTGCTGAAACGTTTCAATTCAATTAATTTTTATTTGTATAGCGCCAATTCACAACATGTGTTATCTCAAGGCACTTTACAGAGGCAATTCAATCAAAATCATGCAGTCACTTCGGTTCAATGTTTTCTATCAGGAAAGCCAGCTGATTCCATTGACTCATTGACCCGACAGCAATCCCTCACACCAAGTATGCATGTAGCGACAGTGGAGAGGAAAAACTCCCTTTTAGCAGGAAGAAACCTCCAGCACAACCTGGCTCAGTGTGAGCAACCATCTGCCGAGATCGACTGGGGTTCAAGGAGACAGAAGAAGACACGCAGAAAGAAGCAGAAATACAAAAGGCAGTTGTCAGCTCCACAGGTGGCCCAGTCCAAGAAAGACACAACCAGGCGGACAAGCTCCAAGCCAGCTCCCATGTCAGAGGATGAAGGAGAGCACCTCCGTTTAGTCACAGTAAGAGAAACAGGACTACACTGAAAAACAGGCCAAACTCCAACATCTATAATCTAAGGTGTTGATGGTAGCAGCACGGCTGATATTTCCATCCAGAACGTAGTCACAGAGAACAGGAACAGACCAGATGAAGCTACTATGATGAGAAAAGAGAGAGCAGAAAGTTAGATTTTGAACAGATACTGCAGAATGGGAGAATAGAGATTTAATGAAGCAGAATGAGAGGAAGTGGTCCCTATGTGATCTAGCAGCATAAACATATCGCAGCACAAATACAGAAAATAGCTCAGGATAACCTAACTATTCTGGATGAGGTCTGAGAGAGGTAGAGCTGCAATAGGACCAAGGTAGAGCAAAGGAGAAACGTCCTGTCCTGGACTGAAATGTTCCCCACCGGACCGGACTGTTAGCACTCTACCTCCACCTACCTCTGTACTCACCCAGCGACTAAGCAAACATCACTCTGTTTTATATATAAGCTTGATCAAAGAGGAAGGTTTTAAGCCTTGCCTTAAAAGTAGATAGGGTGTCTGCCTCACGGACTAAAACTGGTAGTTGGTTTCACAGGAAAGGAACCTGATAACTAAAAGATCTGCCTCCCATTCTAATTTTAGAAACTTTAGGAACCACAATTAAACCTGCAGATTGAAAGCGAAGTGCTCTGTTAGGAACATAAGGTACAATCAAGTCTTTGATATAAGACGGATCTTGGCCGTTTAAAGCTTTATAAGTGAGAAGGAGAATTTTAAATTCTATTCTAAATTTAACAGGAAGCCAATGAAGAGAAGCTAAGATAGGAGAAACATGATCCGTGTTTTTTTTTTTTTTTGAGCTTTTTACGGCACTAGTGGCTTGTTTTTCTGACAGTAGGTTGACAGGAAAGGGGGTATGA
>JAUZNJ010078220.1:0-24457 GCA_034780135.1 Jordanella pulchra
CCAGGCTGAGGTCCAAAGGAGGGTTATGTAGGCTGATGTGCAGGTGGAGCTGATTAGAAAGATGAGCTAGGCAGGTGTAGATGATTAGAGCATGGCAGATGACAGAATCATGACACTGCCTCTGAATGCTGCCCAATCCTCTCTAAACCAGACATCCCGTCGCTCCTTCGAGGTGGGCCAGGCTGGGTCCAACGAGGAAGAACCCCACCGACAGGTGCTCACCAATGAACCCCAAACAAAGGCCTGCCTCCAGCGTGGGGTCCCAGCTCTGCCATACCGGACAGCGTCATGGGCCGTGATTTATTTGTCATCATGTTGACCATTACCAACATATAATAAGAGAGGCTAAATCATCTTTTTCAAAATAGATTACATCAAACTCTACAGCAGAAAAACAAATATCTGGAAATGCATGTCAGGTTAGGTTAGCACTTCTAATTGCAGTGGTGTAACTGTCTATCTGCGGCTTTCTGGGATGATTTTTTGAGCATCCAAATGGACGGACGGACGGACGGATGGTCGGACGGACGGATGGATGGATGGATGGAATTCTGAAAATTAAAGATTCAAATTGATGACAGAAACACGGAAATGTAGGACTGACCTTCTCCTTGCTATAATACGCAGCCTCTGCTCCTTCACATCTGCTCGGGCACAAAACAGCTCCTGACTCCAATAATCAGAAAACTGCCACAGGAAGTAGATTTTTATTGTGGCTTTATAAGTTACTGAGGTAATAAAACTGTCAGAACCTTCAAACGTACCTGAAATTACTAAAGCTGGCAGCCTCAGTTCTGCCTATATAATGAAGGGAACATTCAAATATCCTTTTTGCCCTCAAGAAATCACTTAATAATAACACTTCCCTTTTGGCATATCTCCTCTTTTGTTGATATTTCCACCTTTAAAACAATGACTTTAAGAAGGAAGTATTGAATTCACAGAAGATCCATAAAGAAATACCAAGAGGAATATAAAAATGGAGCTATTTGGTGTGGTTTGAACCTCTTTTACTACTTTTTCAGTGATAAATATCAAGAGCTAAAGACAAAGATCTATCCACTGATTTACATGTTTTTTTTCAGTGTGTTTCTTAACATTGTGAAACTATTTAGAGGCATGAATAATGTCCTCCAAGAAATCTGATATATCCATGTTTATTATTTAATCCTATTTTTCAATAATGATGTGCTTGGATCAGTCCTTGGCAGGGAGAAACAGCTGGGAACTGGCCAGTCTGGACATGGTGGTGAACTCTCCCAGGTTCCCAGTGTTTGATCTGGTTAAGGACAAGCTGTACTGCTTCAGAGTGCGCTCCATCAACAAATATGGTGTCAGTGACCCTTCCACTCCAAGTGCACCTATTTCACTTGGACAACCACAAGGTAGGAGAGAATTTGTTGTGTTTTTAGGCCCATTTATTACTTTGTCTGCTTTAAGGCCAGGTACACTGTTAGGAAAAATCAGCATTTACTGTAATCTAGGACTGTGCCTTTCAATAATTGTAACAAGGTATCACTATGTTTATCCTGGAATTGCATAAACTTGTAGCCTAATAAAAAACTAAATGAAAAGATGAATTTTCGCAGCTCATGACAAATCATTCTCTGTTTTTGCAACACTTTGATCAGTCAAAAATAACTTCAGCCAGCTCAAATTTTGCTTCAAGATTTATTATTGCCTGTTTTGTGAAACTTGTTCAAAAATGTTTTTTAATTTCAACATTTACATACATCTAATTCAATAACTACCCCCCTAAAGATGTTAGCAATAATCCTTCTTAGTTAGTTTGCTTGTTGCTAAGCCTAATGCATTGAAAACGTATTTAGGGACTATCAAGAACCTGTGTAAATTGGCTTTGGGTTAAATAACCCCTCCCCAACCTTTACTCTTTCTCATTTGTCCATCCTCATTTGAAAACAAATACTCTTTCAGAGTTAGATTTACGACTAATCAATCATCAATCATTGTGGGTAGATTCCAGTGTAGATGAGATTTTGAATCAGCTCATAATTTTCCTCTAATTGTTTTGACTGATTAAACCTCATTTGTTTTCCTTTAGCTGTACCGCCTCCTCCTCACTCAGCTATGGCCATAAGAGACACGGACACTTCGGTTCTGCTGCAGTGGCAAGAACCCAAAGACAAAGACAACATCCTGGGATATTATCTGTACTACAGTGAAGCTGGTAAACAGGAGTGGAAAACTGTCAACAACAAACCAGTAACAACAACCAGGTAAAGACAAATTACACTTAAAATGTTTTAATGGCTTAAAAATAACATTTCTGCAATTTATATAAAAAGAGTATATAATCCAAACATAATTTGTTCTCAGGTTTACTGTTCATGGCCTGAAAACATGGAAAGAATATGTGTTTAGGGTGAAATCTGTGAGCCACGCAGGAAACAGCAGATATTCAGATGAGTCTCACCCCATCATGGTCAAATCAGCTATCAGTAAGTTCAAGAATGTTTTGATGTTGCAACACTTCCAGAAATTTCACAATATGTTGTCATATTTCCTTTTAAAGTGTAACTTTGAATGCTTGTTTTGGTTAAAAATATTGTTACTGAAATTATATTAAATATATCTATGTTACTTAAAATCTAGTAAAGTTCTTCCTTCCAGGAAATGTATTTTCATCAAAGAGAGTGCAAGGTTGCAAATTCTTCTAACAATGGTGCAGATTCAAGACTTTGTAGTTTTAGACATAATATGAAGACTTCTGAGGAGTTCTTGGTATTTTCCCTGACAGTCAACAGTAAAGAAACAGCCTGCTGAGATACTCTGATAAATTTTACTACTAATTATTATGTTTTCCTTCTCTGTTTGTCAGATGTTCCCTCCTCTCCTTCTGCTATCACCGTACTGCTGTGCACAGGATCAGAGATGGTCCTGTCCTGGAGGGCTCCTTCCTATAATGGGGGAAACCCCATCCGTAGCTACTATCTGGACCAGAAGGAGAAGGGCACCGAGACCTGGAGAGAGGTCAACACAAAAGCTGCCAAAGAAAGGCAGCTCAAGGTTGGTAAAAGTTCTACTCTGGATTATTCCTCTTTAAGGACCCTTGCATGCTTCATATTTGTTTTAATACTAGAGATGCATCATTTGGAGATTTGATGGACAATTTCTTAATGTAGATTTTATAAAACTCTGATTTGATCAATACTGTTTGGGGGGCAATTCCGATTCCATTTTAAGAACCAGAAAAAAAAAACATTTACAGTAAAACATCAGACAATTTTCCACTAAAAGGACAGATTGGAAAAATCTAGAAATACAGAAAAATGCTCCAGAGTATGTTACATGTGTGTCTTTACAAATACAACCGACTATGTGCAATATAAATACTTGTACTCGTCGTCTTCCGCTTACCCAAGACCAAATCACAGGGCCAACGGTCTCAGCAGAGACTCTTAAACTTCCCTCTATCCAGACACCTCCTCTAGCTCCTCTGGGTGAAACCCGAGGCATTCTCTGACCAGCCGAGAGACATGGTCCCTCCAGTGTGTCTTTTCTTCCACCAAGAAAGGTGTGTCAGTCACACAGGTCGAAGAGGTCCTGAATGTATTCCTTCCACCTTTCTACAATATCATAAAAATTTGCGATAATTTTCCACTCCAGCACATTCTGTGACAAAACTGAGCTACTTTACTGAAGTATCACTAATCTCGTTAACAGTCCAATCCTGAAAGAACAGTTTATATAATCGCATAAAAAATGCTTTCATTTAAAGAGGCTGATGTGTGCTACCTTTTTTTTCCACTTCCCGATTTTTTCGAAGTCACTTCAAACCACCCCACAACTAAGATGCTGTATGTTAGCATATTCCACACATACCAGACACTTTACCTCTATGATGCACCATCATTAAACTATTATACCGAATGGTTTTCAAGCACATTCTAAACACCGATATCTATATCTAAAGTATATGGTATATTCAAACTCACAAGCAGACAGCATCATTTGATATTTCAACCAAGAAGATGATAGTTGACCCTATGAAAAAGATCTTCCCTGGGACTGTGTAGAAATTGGCCATTGTGTGCTTCCTGTGAGTTCACCTCAAGAAGCACCTATGCTTAAAGTGAATACCTCCAATCTGCTTCAGAAGGCCCAGTGGACTCTGCATTTCCTGAGGGTGCTAATAAAAACAAACATCACACAGAGACCACAGGGGTCCTTTTATTGGGGTTCTATTGAGAGCATATTGACCAAGTCCATCTGTGCTTGTTACAGCAGCTGTACAATTGCTCAGAGGAAAGCGCCCCAGAGGGTCATTAATTCATCTTAAAAGATTGATAGCTCCCCTCCCTCTATTCTTGAAAAACATTACAGCTACAATTGTCTTCAAAAAGCCCATAACATGCCAATAAGGACACTTCTCACCCAGCTCACTATTATCATCATACTATAGATCATTTAAAGTAACAAGCAGAACAACACTTTGTATCTAACAGATTTGTTTGATCAAGTCTGTGGTGAAAATGTTTATATTATATTATATATTATATTATATTATTATATATATAATATTATATTATATTATTTAGATATATTTCTACTCTTGTCTTAAAGCCACATTTTAGCTGAACCTGGGGCTTTAAGAATACGTAGAGAGGGCAGATTAAACGTATTATGGAAAATGGGTTTTAGAGGACCTTAGTGAATAAGAACCAAGAAGTCTAGAGAGCCATCAGGCTGGTCAGGAATAAAGTCATGGAGGATGAAATCAGTTTTAAAAACCACATTTTTTTTAGGTCTTGTGGCATTTCATAGAGCACTGTTTAATCCATCATCTGAAAATAAAGATAGTAAAGATATCTATGAATCTAAAATAAACTATAAATCTGTGCACCTAAACTAACAGACAAGACAATGAGAGCGTTTGTCAAACACATAGAAGAGAGTCCAGTGCTTATATGAAACCAACATGAAAAATACTACATCTAACAGAAAACCAACACTGCACCTATTTTGAAACAGAAAATGGTCAAAATAAAATTCCACAAGGAATATGAGTTACGTTAATAAATTTATTAATAAATAAATCTGTTATGTGGATCATAAAGTTTTTATCCACTTTTAGATTTCTTGCAAATAACTGACAGTGAAAGTGAACTGTTGTTCATTCAACGCGCCTGTGTCTCTAGGCAACCAGGCAGTGTCCATGGAGACTTATAGCAGAGTAAAATCTGAATAGTGCTTCACTAAGAATACGAGAGGTCCATAATTAGATATTTCATAAACCTATGAGAGGTTGTTTTTATCTCCTGAAGAGAAGAGCAAGGACAAAGCCAATTAAAATAAAAAAGGGCTGAATACAACAACTGACCCCTGCTGTTATAGGCTGCAGTTCTTAGGACTGGAGGTCGTTTTGTTATTCTAAAGTGTCTGATAAAAAAGGTGTCCCCTTTGGAATAAAATGAGACATTTTAGCAACATAATAAGAAGACAAAAAGCTCAATCTGTTTCCAGGATGAGGTGCAGCTTTGCTTTGGATTGAAGCCACGGTCCTGATTGAGGCCTAAAAGGTTTGTTATTGTATACAGTACACCATGGAGGACCCTAAAGTCATGATAAATAAAGTATACTGTCTGTCATTTAAAGTTTAAATGTATATAGTGCCTTGATCTTTTTCACACTTTGTCAAGTTTAACCTACATAAATTCATCGATTTTATTTGGGTTACATATCATAGGCAACACAAACAAACACTTTAACTTTAGGATATAGGATGGAAAGAATAAGTGGTTTTAAAGACTTTCTGTAAAAATAATCACCTGCAAAGTAATGCATGAAATTTAAAAAAATCATTGTACTCTCATATCCCTTAATAAAATCCACACCCACCATTTGCATGATAAGTCAGAATACAGATGTTCTCTCAAAGCTTTTAGGGATCATCAGTAAACTAACGGTATCATGAGGACCAGGGGGACAGTGCAACAGGTCAGGAGGAAAATGCATGAAAAATATTAGGCAAGGCTAAGGTAGAAACCACTATTCAAAGCATTGAGCATCTGGGAGAGAGTGCTGCTAAATTCACGTACCTCCTTACTTACCTGAGCTTTTACACAAGAATGGGTCAGATAAGTTGCTGCTTTTAGACGTTTCCAGGACTCGTTTTGAGAGCTAAGAGGAGAGAACTACTTGCTCTCATATATTTAAACAATCTTCCGCTCATAATAAAGATGGTCAATACTGTAAAGGACTAAAAAATGTCATTTAAAGACTTAATCTTTCAATTTGGCTTTTAATTTAATGGTTATTCCTGATGTTTTATGAGTAGAAACATCAAGTTTTTGTTTTCAATAATTTGTCTTTTTTTGTCTTTGTCTTTTATTATGGATGGATGGATGGATGGATGGATGGATGGATGGATGGATGGATGGATGGATGGACGGACGGACGGACGGACGGACGGACGGACGGACGGACGGACGGACGGACGGACGGACGGACGGACGGACGGATGGGTTCCTGCCTTTTTTTAAATGTGCCTTTAGTTCAGCACATCTGACTCATTTGATCTCTCAGGACTTTGTCTGCATTCCAGGTGTAAAATATTGAGGACATGTATTAAAGTTACAGGATACAGCATGTTGAGCGATGTTTTGAGTGCAAGTTTTAGAATAGTATATTAACAATGCTAAAAACTAGACAAGAATCTGTGGCTGGGAGGGAAAATGTATGAACTTACTGTCAAATCTGAAAGCTTGAGCTATTTTGAGAAGAAGAAAGTGTAAACATGTCAGAAACCTGCATTCTTTCTTTTGCTCTTTATGACCATGAAAAAAAGAAGAACAGCAAACAAAATACATCTAAAGGTGTAGTGGTTGTGCTGAGAAAACTTCAAAGAACAGAAGCACCTTAAAGATCCAGTGCAGTCCTCTGTAATTGCTTTTAAATTGTAATTAAAGACAAAACCTAAAATGGAAAAAACTGATTCAAGAATACATTGTAAGGATCACTGGATATGTCACCTATAATGATTCATAATGTAATCACTTTAATTCTCTTAAAACAAAAAAGTAAAAGTTGTTTTTTTACAAAAAGGGAGCTGAATGGAACAGGTCAGACATCCATGCATGTGATGGTCCCAGTGCAGAATGGATATATAGTCCCTCCAGCAGGTCCTGGGTCTTCCCTGCGGTTTCCTTCCACTGGGACAGATCTGGAAAAAACACAGGGCTTCCAGATCATGTGCAGAAAAACATCTCAACAGTCTACTTGAGATGCAGAGGGTCAGAAGCTCTACTTTGGGATGCTCTAAGTTAAGATCCTGAGCTCCGCCGCAGTCTGTAAACCTGATCATGATTGTAGGAATATATTGCTTACAAATTAATACGGATCCAAAAGTCGGTACTTACATTTTATGTAAAGTTTCTGAGATCATACTTTTATTAAAAGATTGAGTTCATAGTCCAACTTTGATAACTAGCAAATAATTATTTTCTAATAGTCTTTAAGGTCTTATAAATTAAACAGCTCATGAATCTTAGAGAAAAAAATGTAACATACAAGCCCCCCCTATAGGATTGTCTGCATTAGTGTTATAAGCAAAGTGGTATAACTTTAATAGTCCAATATATGTAGTAGCAAAGCCTTTTTTACCCAATTACAAGAAGAGCAGGTCATATATTCAGCATTAAAAAAGACAACTTACCCCCTGGATAAAACAAAGATATGCCTTTCATTCAGTCATATGTAGCTTGATTGCCCCCTGGTGGCGGAGGTTGTATTTAACCATGCTGTCTCTTGCTTTCTAATGCTGGACTGTACATCATTCTGACTGATTGTTGTTCAGTTAAAATGTATCATGTAGGAATGAGTTTGTGCCTAATGAAGAAGGGTGCAGGTGTGATGTGGCAGCTTTCAGATAGTGGCTGCTGCTGTTATGAAAAAGCTCCCCTGCTTTGGTCAATTAGTTGTCTGGAGATAGGCAGAGGCAGCAGAGGTTCACAGCTGTTCACAGAGGCGATAAGGGCCTTAGAGTCTAAGTGGCTGTGAATAGTAGGATCAATGAGCAGATCAATAGGTCTGGATCCCCTCTCCATTCAGAGAGAATAACGTCTCAGGAGCTCAGAAACATGTTGCAGAACCATCAGAGCCTAAAACTTGGAAACAGTCTTTTAAAATCAGACAAAACAATGGCTTGCAGGTGGAGAATGTTTTCTTTTTCTGATTAGACTTCTTTATTCATGTCAGACACATTTTTGTCAAGCTCTGAGTAAAATTAATAAGTTCGGTCAAATAAAAAGCTTTTCAATTGCAATTAAAATCTGTTGCACAAAACTGACGTTGATGCACAGCTCTGTAAGAGAGTCGGTGCAATTTAAAGATTTAAAAAGACAATTATATGATTTAAATGTGCTTAAAATTTTTAAAGCCAGGCAGTTTTTCTTGTGGGTCCCATTTGATAGTATTAAGAACAATAAACCGAGCTTGAGTTCATTTATATTTTTACAAGAGGAATTCAACTCATGAATCCTGATTAAAACAAAGGAAACTGAAATGTTTGAAGATTAATAGAAACAAACAACACTAACCAGTTGGGAAAATAAAATGTGTGCCAAAAAACAAAAGAGAATAAAAACCAATCAAAGTAAAATTCAAAGCAAATTAAACAAGTTGTCAAGAAAAACAAAAGAAAAGGACTTTTCCACAGCGATTGTTTGTGTACCTGCTGTCTGGGAACAGTGAGATCTGGTGGGATAATGGGGAACATTCTGTTCTTTGAGTGAAGACGAGTCGAGGCCACTCAGGCTTTTAAATGTGATGAAGATTTTAAAATCTATTCTAAATCACAGAGAGCCAAGGTGAAGAGGCTATGGTGGAAGAAATGTGATTTTTCCTGGCAATTCCAGTCAGCACTCTGCCTGCAGCATTTTACATTAACTGGAATAAATAGGTGGACTTAATTCAACTCCAAAGTAAATTATTGTTACTGTAGTGCAGTTAAATGTGATGAATGCATAGAGGTGCATTCCACTAAGACAGGGTGGTTTTAGACAGATAATCTATCAGTGATGGCAACAATTTTTTCATACTGGGATTATTTTTCTCAGTCCTCTAAAAAAGTTTGCATCCAATGAAATTCATCAGCACATTTTCACAGCTTATCTGCTTTTTTTTCAGGTTTCTGACTTGAAAGCTGGACATTCATACCAGTTCCGAGTCTTTGCCGCCAATGCAGCTGGCATCTCGAAGCCGTCTGACGCCAGTGAAGCATTCCTGTGTGAGAAGTGGACAATGCCAGAACCAGGTGAAGGTTAAACCCTCTTAACATCCAGAAAAGAACGTTACATAATTCATTTCTCCTCATCTGAGTGTTCAACGGTAGCCCTGAACAATAAGAAAACTATAAGTGGAAAATTATTGACAAAAAATGTTGTAACATGTCCTACAAACAGAAGTGATTGAAAAATCCTCCATTTAAAATAATCAAATTACCTGCAGGATGTCAAGCAGTTACAATGTGCTGGTGTCCAAAAGGTCCAACAAGACAGAGGCTAAAGAGCACTCAACAAAATAATTTAGTTTCCACCAGTCCAGAGCTTGTTATAGACCAACAGCTGGCATACCTTCCATTTTTCTGCATGTATAGTAAGAAATGCCATCACCTTGGAGGTGTTTTCTCTTAAGGACAATGGACAAGGACAGACACAAACTTTGCAGGAGATAGGGCCAAATTAAGTATGTTTTGAAAAGGATTAACCTGAGAGAAAAGTTGAACTCCACCACGAGCCTGGCTGTATCTATTGTTCTTCACAATGAATAAATTAAACCAGCTAAAATATGATCATAGAGGCTAACGTCGGTTAGTGTTTTCAAGCTTTGTCAATGCTTTTGGTAAATGAATGAAAAGTGCTTCACAAAGGTGCTTATTTTTTCATTATCTTCCAGGCTGCTGTTTTTGTTCAGAAGTGGTTTTGGTCCCCTTTAGGAATTGGATCTTATCATTCCTGAGCAAAACTTACCCCAACAACCCTGAAGTGGTTTACTGATAACCCTTATCTCCAAAATAATACGCCACATTTTCACGAGGCAAAAAACATCAGTTGCTCGGGATCAGAAAATGCAAACAATACGTCTAAATCCATTAAAAACTCAAGACATGAAAAAATAATTCCCATATCTTGACATCATTTACGTTATGATAAAACCTGAACAGGTTTGGTGTGAGTTTATTTATAGCCTAAACACTCACTTACAGCTGTAAATATCAGCACTTTGCATGAAACCTGTTTTTTTTTTTCTATAAAAACTTTTGAAATATGTTCAAAGTTTAGAGGTTTGTAGAAAAATATCCAAAACTAAGAGCAAAACATTTCTTTAAGCCAAAACTTAACCTGCAAAACTTGCTAAACGTTTCCCTTCTAAACTAGTTTTGGACTTTACAACTTGCTCTAGCAAGTGGTAACAGCAACCACAGCATATTGTTAGATTAAAGAGGAATTCCACTGTTAAAATCAGCCATTCCAATGTGTTTAATTTACCTAAGAGCTTTGGGAATTTGAGCATCCGTCAATATTCTGCTACCCTGCAGTTTCTACAATCTGTTTATCGACCCCAGCTGCGTAGAGAGGGGAGATAGAAATAAACACCATCCATCACCTGCAGAACCCATTTCCACTTGCTGCCATTTTTACTTTAATTTAAACTGCACCACTAATAGTGTACGTAGTTTCCTCACAGCAAAATAAACAGGTCAGTATGAAATACCAGGATAATAATATGTTGTTTACTTATTGCACCATTAACGCACACAATAATAGTAGAGGTTAGAGGTTAAGTGAATAGTAAATTGGTTAAAATAACAGCCTTGAGTTAGAATTAGCTGCAGCTATTCATCATGCTTTGCTCATGTGTGATCTGTTATTGAATATCATACTGGTGGGAGATTACAAAAGAGAAACAACCATTTAACACTAACATCACATTATCAAAAGGGTATACGCTTTATAGTTGTAAGCATAGACTATAATTTCAAAATAATGTATGATTATTTAAACCACTCTTGACAGAAGTTTGGAAAAGCATTATGATAAATCTGGAGGGTCTGTTGTTAATATTCTAGTTGAAACAATTGTAGGAGAATACAACCTGAACATAGAACATATGGAACCGATATCAGGACGTTCATCTGTATGTAGCAGGATGAACTCATGTCCTTGATAGCAGGAATGAATCGCGGTGACATTACGAACGGCACTGGGTGGAAAAACACTTTCCAAGTTGGATTAACTTGCTGTGATGACCTCAAAATAAGGGAAAACTTAAAAAGAACTGCATTGAGCTAACGTTTTGATGGTGGACTTTTAAGTAGCAGCTTTTTACCTGAACTAAAAACTTTACAACATTAATGTGTTTTAAAGCAGAGCTCAACTCATCGTGGCTAAAGAGGCTGACTACTTCTAGATTGCTAGGTGGTGATTTCAGCCATCTTCTATGGTGCAGTTTGTTGGAGCAGAACCTTATCTACAAATGAGAGGAAGCAGTTAGAGCCCAAAGCTCATCAGGAAAACCATCTCTATATAAGAATGGCCCCTGACATCCACTGCAGAAGAAAGAAGACAGAAAAACACTGGAAACATTCATATTTTTGAACAACACCTCCCACACCATACATTACTGTTACAGAAGTGGGTTGTGGGCATTTTGTAAATTATTTTAAAATGATCCTACTCTGTTCCACATTTTCTTGTATCTGGTATATAGCATTTCTTTTAGGTTATAAATTTTTTCTTACTGTTCAGTCTTATATGTGTATTAATCTAAAGTTACACATTTTCTATTCTTCGTATTATCAACATGACATACAACCACATACTGATGTACCCTGCTGTTAGATGTATGGGAAGTCAGTGAGAAATCTATTTGCCTTTTGTGCCATTAATACAGAAAATGGAAACAGTCTGAGTAAAATGAGCACCTCATTAATCGTGGCAAATGTTCCTTCCTCAATACATCAATAATTTAAAGGTGACTAAAAATCATTCCACAAATTGACTACCATGTGCAGAACTGAAGTCAATCAAAGTAAATTCACAATCTATGATCTTCTTTTTAACCTGACTGATATTTCTGACGTATTTCCAGTTTGCAGATGCTTCCTCTCTGTGTTATTTATCCAGATGTTTGGTCCTCAGGTTGTCCATATGACCTGGAGTTCAGGGAAGTGAGAGACGATTCCCTGGTGCTGTTATGGGCGACTCCGCTCTATGAGGGGGAAAGTCCTGTCACTGGCTACATCCTGGAAACCAGTCAGGGTAACCAGTCAGAAAACTGGACCATGCTGACTGCAAAAGCAATTTCTGAAACTCGTTACAAGGTGAGAGTTGCACCAAAATAACTCTGGTTTCATTTTAGAGCATTTAAAGCAGGGATCTGCATCATTACTTTATGATCCAATTCTGTAGGAAATTTTCACAACTAGATCTATAGATTCAAAGGTATAGATCATCAATTTGATTATATCAGTGAACTTTCAAAAAGTGTGTGTGCTTGTTTTGGTATCTAGGTGACTGGCCTGCAGACGGGTCACACCTACCGCTTCCGTGTGTCTGCTGTTAATAAGGCAGGTGTTGGTCGTGCTTCCCTGCCTTCTGAGCCGGTAACAGTTCAGACCCAACCAGGTCAGTTTACTGAAGTAATATCAGCATAAAACACAGCTGTGCTCTCATTGCTTTATTTGTCAAATGAGGCCCAGTTTCCTTTTTTAAAACATCACTGAAGATAATATTTGATTAAATATATCCTTTGCGGCTTAAATAATGTAAAAAATATTCAATTAATGTAAAGCTTGATTTTACACTTCAGAGGACAATTTAAGCATTAAATTAAATTATGCATTGAAAACAAATAGATACAGATTAAAGATATCTAATTTTGTTATTATTATTATTTGTTTAATTTGTCCAAATCTGTCAGATTTAAAAAAATCAAACCTCCTTCCACAGCTCTTCTTCTTTTTTTGTTCTGTTCAACCTCCATTTGTTCTCTTAGGTTTAGGTCTAACTCTGGCTGGATAGTTTTAAAACATAAATAACCTGCTGGTAAAATTATTTTCTGTTGATTTTTATCTATGCTTTATTTCAAAATGTGACATTTATCTTCATCCTTGGCTTTCTGTAAAATGTACTTTTATTTTGTTTTGCTTCGTTTTTTGTTTTTTTTTTCCGTAACATTACCTGATATTTGGAACCAATAATATCATTTCTTAATTTCTTAACAAATTTTCCTCTAGATCAACTAAGACCCTGGGTCCATCTAAAGAAAAAGCATAATACTTCCACCGCCATGCTCCACTGTGTTTGTTATGTTCTTTGGTGATGTGCAAGTCTGCATACCTTTTGAAATAATTGCCCGTTAAAATCTTGGTTCAATTGTGGCCTTCTGCTTTGAGATATGAATAAGAAAATCACAAGTACCTTTAAGATGAGTATGCTATGAATTACACCTTCCTTCCACAGTCCAATTACACTATGCACGCTAGGTTAAGAGGTCACACTAATTTACCCAAAGGGGCGAGTGAGTATGTACATTCATTACTCTTGTCCTGTTGAGCCCCTGTGTTGCACTGTGATTGACTGAGCACCTGTCCAGGGTGCGCTATGTCTTGTGCATATTAACCTCTGAAAATAGGGGCTGGAACCCCCATAACTCTGCATAGATAACTGGATATAGAAAATCGACCTTAGGTACACTGGTCTGATAACCTTGAATAAAAATCCCACATTCTCAGTGTATTTACACATATGTATTTCATGTTTGTTTTTACTTGCACAGAAACTATTTTGACTGCTGCTAAAGTACTACAACATGTTTGTTTATTTATTACAGCTATAATAATGTTCTAGATTGTTTTATGCATTGCTCTTTTGTTGAATAAAGCTAAAATATCGATTATACATCTGCAATTCTTTTAATATTTTCAAGTTCCTATAAAAACATTTAAAAAAAACTTTAATTCTGCTTAATATTGAGAAATAAATGAATAACATGCTGATAATTACTGATTAATTGGTCAAGCTTTCTGCTCAGGTTGAGCCGTTAGGGGGCTGCATAAAAAAAAAACATAGTAAGGCCAGCTGTATTTATAAGGGACTTTCTCCAGTTTTAACACCACTATTTTTTGACAAAAACCTCAGATGGTGACACCCTAACTGGCCTATGCCTTGCTGTGACAGCTTTTGTTTGTCCTTTTCAGGTACCGAAGAGATTAAGCTCGGTGTAGATGATGAAGGGTTTATATTTTTGGGCTACAAGGCTCTTGAGATGAGCGACGAGAGCGAGTTTCTATGGAGAAAAAATGTCACAAAACCGATCGATTCCCAAAAAACGAAAACAGAAACAGCTAAGAACAGGTAAACATTCTTTGTGTCACACTGACTTTTCAGGCCACTTGTTAGGTTCCTATCGGGTGCTGCTTCCTTTTTGTCCATGGAAAAAAAGATTGGTAGGTTTCAAACTAGACAGTAATGACGGGAGTCAAGCGGCTGGCAGCATTTATGGTAGATTTTGCTGCTGACACAAGATTAAGCAAAGTTGAGTCCTCTTATCTGTCTTTCCAAATTACTCTTCATCTGTCAGGTCAGTTCTCACCTTCACAGATCCTTCTGAAGAGGATCTTGGTCTGTACACTGTGGAAATGAGCGACAATCCTCACCTGTCATCAAGCTACGATTTTACAGCTGAAGGTACTCCAAAAATATCAACAACCAGAGTCTCTGGTTCTCAGGATTTATAATCACTTCTCTCGAGGAACTGACTTTATCTGCTACAGCCACGCCTGCAATGTCACCTCATTCACACACTTTGCTGTTAAAAAACGACTTAACCTTTGGCTTCAACTTAATGTCTCATTTTATTTTCAGATCTTGAACGTCTGAAAGAACTCAGCTGGCAAGTCAGAAATCCACGTATGTAGCGCCTCTGAAGAGCATGAACAGAGAGGATTAAAAGAAGAACAAACCAACTTCATCTATGATCTCTTGTCCTGCTGTATAATACTTTGTCGGGTGTTAAATGGTTTTATTGTGAGTTTTAGAATATGATCTGGTCTTTCTTTGATTTCACTCTGCAGTAATTGCACTGAAGTCAGCCTGGCAGGTGGAGGTGTCGGAGAAGGGCAGTGTGCGTCTTTGGCTTCAGACCGAAAGTCTCAGTAGTTCCGCTGAGCTCCGTCTTATTTTCAACGACCGGGAAATGTCCAGCACTCCAGTAGGTTTCTCAGTGAACAGATAGTGTAGTGAGAAGAAGAACTGCAAGAACTTTGTTTGGGTTTTCCTCACCTTTGAGCTCTGTGTTGAAATACCAAGAAAGAGGCAAAGCATTGCATGTTTTTCTTTAAAATTGATTATTTTTAGAACATTCAAATATTTCTTATAAATTATAGAAAAGAAAAAAATCTTAAATGGACTAAAAGTTTTAAAAACTGAATTTAGCTGCCTATGAACTGCACTCCACTATTCTCATTTATTTATTATCATGCCAATTTTACCTGTTAAGCAGTTAAGCTGTGCTCAAAACATCTCTGTTATCTTATAATATAAACTATATAATAGTTTGCAAATAGCAACTTTATTTCAGAGCATTTCAAATTCCAAAATACTCAGGTTAGATTTAAGTGTTTATTATTGTTTCTTTAGATTCTGAGAACATGGAAACTCGCACATGCTGAGCATTTCCAGGTTTTTATGTTATCACAATGTGTGTGCATCTGTCTTCATGACAACTCAGCGGGGTTCCAAAACAGCAATTAGTGTGTTAATAAACATCCTGCAAAGCTGGAAGTAGACGCTGTCAGCAAAGATGAAGCACAGGTGAGAGTGGCAGCAGAGAGGTCTGGGAGCTCAGTTGATTTAATCAAGTGAAGAAAACAGAAAGATCGCCTGAGGTGAAGGAGACAGAGCTCACGTCTGATTAAGTGTGTCAGAGCTAATTAGTTGTAAAAAAAAAAAAAAAAAAAAAGACTCAAGTAGACAATATGGATGATCTGTTGAAAAAAAATACTTGGACGGGGTAAAATGTATATCAGTACCTAAAGTGGCAAAACATTATTTAGGTTATTCTCTTAATAGGTCAACCTAGATATTGGAAAATAGAAGTTTCATACATTACCTGAAACACAACAAAGCAATATAGCTTTTCCCTTCATTTCAAGCAGTGATCCTCAAGAGCTACCATCCTGTAACTTTTAGATGCTTCTCTTGTCTGACACACCAGAATCTAAAGACTGATCCCCTCATTTAGTTCAGCAGAGGCGTGGCAAAAATCCACTCCTTTGATTCAAGTGTGTTCAAAAAAGGGTTACATCAAAAAGGTTGCAGGATAGTAGCTGTTGAGAACTGGACCTCTGTCATAGAGCGTAAATATTTGCCATCAGGGACACAGCTATAAAAAGCTGGACTATAAAAAACACAAATAGCAAAGTATTCATCTTTGAATTAAACACTATATGAAAAGTGTTTGTGCTGATAGTGTTAGTCTTTTTTGAGCCTATTTTTTTTTTCTTAAACTAGGTGGGATCAGCACATACAAACATTGATGTGCACCATCTACCAGCATAGTTTGTTACTGAATTAGAAACTTGAACAATGGCAAATATTATACACAATTACTTTTCCATCACTGTAACAAAGAGTCTAAGAATAGAATTGCAATCACAACTATCCATGAACTTGGCATAGAAATCTTTAGGTGCTGCCTTAGGTAACTCCAGCTTCAATGTTGTATTCCTGGTGCTACTTGACTGTTCTTGGCATTCAATTTTCTTTGCACTTCTCTCACTTGATCTTGAACTTTCCCCATTCTTTTGTATTTCATGGAGTTTTATTGCTTCACCCATATGTCAGTGGCTTTCTTCTTTTTTATCACTTCAACTCGCTGGGACCATATGCCTCCAGTTCTTATTAACAAATAGAGCAAAAATAACCTGTAAAACACAGAAATAAAATTCAATAAGCATGCACGGCACGAAAATTGACCTTTGCATTCAACCAGAGTAAGCAACTGGAGTAAAGTTTTGTGATTAGCCCCATTTAACTATGAAACAAGATGCTAATGTTTCCAAATCCAGCATTTTCCATGGTAGATGGTTGTTTAAAGTTCATAGGGTAACACACAAACCTACTTATTAGCAAAATGTTTAGCCTTACTGTTATTTGCTGAAAGTCTCGTTCTCTCTTACGGTCTAATTGAACATGAACCTTTAGCATGATAACAGTTATTGATGCTCAAATTGCTCATTTTAAATATTTTCACTCAGTAGAAGCATCATTGATAAAGAGTTACACTGAATGTGAAAAATATTTTACATTCTTAACCTTCTTTTGTTTTTTTTTAAATGGCCACTAAATGTTCAGGTGTGTCTACCATTAATAATGACTGTTATTAAACAAAACAATTAACAAAAATTGTTGCTACATATAACTGTTATTTTAAACACCTCACAGCCTTATATATTAATTTGACACCCTCTAATTTAAATATTGGATCCATATTAGCTCTATATATGAAAAATCAGCCAAAAGAGATTGTAAAAACCTATATAAATCGGATGGCTGTGATCAAAAGTCTAATTTCTAATTATGCAGGACATAAATAAAATATGAGATGGTTAAAAATGTTTGAGCAGTAATGTTTATCTCTGAAACAACCTCGATTTGAAATCTTTAAAACCACTCAGCGGTTAAAGGTCAAGAGAAAAAAGTTAAAGATTCTCATTCTTCTGCAAACAACTTTTATTTTTGCAACAAGAAATAAAATAGTTCAGTTTAAATTCACTTTAGTTGATATAGCACTCGTTTTCTGTCATTGTTAAGGCTCTCTACAGCCATTTTAAAAAACATCCTACAGATAGATTGGTTTGAAAATTGAAAAGAAAATGGATAATTTTACTGATATTGTTGTTAAAAGAAAATGAAGCTATGTCTAAAAACAGCAGTATCGCAATCATCAGTGAACATAAGCTGAATATAGACAAATATATTCATGTATTTTATGACAGCAAGCTGAAAACAATCATGGCTGCTGTCATTGCTGTTATTGAAATGTGTTCGGAGGTGGCCGCCTAGAGACGGCGAAAACGACATTGAATGTTTGTCACTCTTGGTTGTGACTGCTCTACATTCAGTGGCTTCCATTTTGTTCCTGTGTTCCCTAATATGTGAGCTGCATCTGAACAGCACTGATTATACATTATTTCTAAATGATCACAGTCTAGGTATGCAAATGCAGAGGCCATTTCACTGATTGGGGCCCTCCAGCTTTCCACAAACCACAAATCACTTTCACCAGCCACGGCCTATAAACATGCAAGGCGCACTCTTAGCTTGATGAACATTAAAGCCATGAAAATGAGTTCAAGGTTTGTTTCCCCTCTGTTGCTCCTTGTTTGTGTGTTTGCATCTTTTAGTGAACAGAAATATTTTATCGTCAGAGTGCAGATGTTACTTCAGACCCTTTGCACTGATTCATGTTGCATTCTCTCTGAGCAAAAAGCCATATATACAGTGGATGCCAAACCGCATGCGGGATGATCTGCCTGATTATGAGCTGATGAACGCTGCTTGCAGTAACATTTGTTTGCTTTTCTGCAGCGCTGTAAGATAAACTTCGACAAGGCCAAAGGTCTGGTGGAGATACTGTTTGATCCTCTCTCTGAGGAGGATGAGGGCTCATACACAGCTCAACTGAGGGACGGGCGCGCCAAGAACCAGTGTACTTTGGTCTTTGTGGATCAAAGTGAGTCATTTATTCATCCGAACACAGAGTTTGTCATATTGCCTGCATTGAATATCACTGGGAAATACCAAATCTAATTGACCGGAACATTAAAGAAAGGCTGCATAGAAAAAAAACCCTCTACTCTTACTGTAGAGAGACTTGGAAAGCAAGAAAAAATATTTGAAGCATAGTTATTACTACTTATCTTTGCCATTTTGGTTTGATCTCTACTTGAATTTTGAATTTATTGCAATACTACTTATACCATTTAACCTTGCATTTTTTAAACATTTTAACCACAAATTTTCATGTATTTCATTTGGATTTTCTTTTGATACTCAAGCACAATGAAGTGCTTAATTGTAAAATAGGTCCAAAAAAAAAAAGAAGCTTCTCAATTATTACCAATAAGAATTTATAAAAAAATAGGACAAAAAATGTGTTCACCCAGTTTTATTCTTAAGCCTTAAATAAAATATGAGGCTATACCAATTACCTATTAGGTTAACTATTTGTAGATAAAGTTCAACAGTGTGCAGTATAATCAAAGGATAAATACAACCAGTGTGTGGAGACCTCTGCTGTTTGTTAAAAGGCATTAGCAAGCAACAAGCTTAACCAAAGCTCAGGAAGTGAGAAGTTTAAATCAGGTTTTGGTCATAAAACCATATACCAAGGCTTTGAGCATTAGAGTAGTACTTTTTAACTTATTCTCTGAGATTCATAAAGACCATGGCACAGCTGCAAACTTTTGTAATCTAATATTCTGGACTTTTTGGTTCTGTTTGAGTTTTCATTTTGGTATCTCAGTTATGCTTTAATTTCTGTTATTCTGTATTGTTGTTAAGATTTATATCCTTTTTGTAATTTTTAGTTTTACTCTTTCTCATTATTTCTTTCAATTATCTCTTTTTGAGATGTATTTGTTCCTTGGTCTATTTTTAGATATAGTTATTCTTTCTTTTATCTTTAGGTTATGTTTTCTATGGCATCATAGTTATCTTAAGTCAGCTCCACTACCTTCCCTTATCCTCTAGTTTTCCTCTTGGTCATTCCATAGTTGTAGACATTAGTTTTATTCCCCTTTAGCTTCGTTTAAGTTCTTTCCTAGTTACAGTTAAGCCCTGTTGTTTTCTCTCGTTACTCTTTGCCCCCTAGTGTCCCTTTCCTTTCCCGTTAGCTCCTTTCTATCCACACCTGCTCCCAATTAGCTGATTACACCATCAGTTGTTCTGTCTCCCATTTATACAATTTTTCTGGAGTTTGATTCCCTTCATTCTTATGTTTGTTTCTCCTGAACTTCTCCTACTTTTGGTTCCTGAGTTCCTTGCAAGTATTACCTAGATTAATGCTTGTGTCACCATCTACCTTTTCATTAAATGTGTAAGGAACCATCTCTGCAATTGGGTCCTCCGCAAACATCGACTATCTTTGACACAAACCTTGCAAGGCAAGGCTGTGCAGCAAAAGTGAAAGACCAAATAAGAAGAAAATAAACCAGAACATTTATTAGAAAAAGAGTTGACTATGAAGGAACAGCAGAAAACCACAGCTCAGTTGCAGGAATCTGTCAACAGAAAAACTACTTGTTTACACCCTGACTGTGATTAGAAGAGAACATTTCACATCCCCACAACAGTACACCATCGAGGTCAGATGATGCTTTCCTTCAACATGAACAGGAAGGCTGTTTAGACTTGATGGTTTTAAACATAATTAGGACTTAGGAGTTATAGATTTATACAAACAGATGTTCTCTAAATATTCTGCCTGCATTGAAGCC
This sequence comes from Jordanella pulchra, assembly GCA_034780135.1. Taxonomy (NCBI): domain Eukaryota; kingdom Metazoa; phylum Chordata; class Actinopteri; order Cyprinodontiformes; family Cyprinodontidae; genus Jordanella; species Jordanella pulchra. The sequence goes on from JAUZNJ010078220.1 coordinate 20,525, forward strand.
CTTTAACAAATATTTAAAAAAACACTTTGCATGTGGAGACATACGTATCTCAACTGACTTGAAGCCATAATTGCTTCAGAGTCCGGTTCTAGAAAGCTTTAACTCAAAGAAGGCAAAATATAGATCATTTTCCTTTAACTTTATGCATTATTTTGGAATAATCTATAATTCAATATCCCTTAAAAAAATGAAATACATCAAATGTATGGCTGTAATGGAATTGAAACAATGTGAATAAATTTGCAAGTGCTTGTGTTGTAAAGTCTAATCTGTGTTATCTTATTAGAGTTTCATGAGATACTGGCCTTGGCAGACTGGAAAAGATGGGACATTAAGAGAAAGACTGGTAAGAGATCTTTACATGACAAAAACTGTCACCAAATAAAAAAAGATTATTTAAAAATACTTGAGAATTATCTCAGGTTGCTTAGGCTGACAGTGAATGAACATAAAAGGACAGCACAGGAAAATACCTTCTTTATATACAACTGTGGTTTCAATGTGTATCATCACGTGTGCTTTTGTCTCAATTAAACCATCTTTAGCATTTTTTATTGTTTTAATAAAGAGAGTGGAAATAAAAAACTTGAAATTAGATTTTTAAAAAGCTATTCTTCATCAGTTGTCCCTGGAAAGAAAGATTTTTGTTCTTCTGAAATGTTTGCTTTTATCTCCTTTCATGTCCATGTGTTGTTTATGCACAGAGGCCAGTGCCCCAGCGGACATTTCTGTAAAAGTGTGCAAGAGTGCAATTCTTTCCGTTACAAACCCCAGTTGAACTTAATGTGTATAGATGTCATTTGTGTTCACTAAAGTTACAGTCTTTCTATGCAAAAGAAAAGATACCTTTTATCACCTTTTTTCATTGGAAGATTGTGTTACAGATAATTTGTAATTTTTTTTTTGTTTTGATTCAACTGAATGAATAATTAGATTAATTTAATCTTTATTAAAATGATGATAATTTGGCTTCATTGTTCCCATAAATATGTGTATTTATTGTTTTATCCTAAATGATAATTGCTTTACTGTCATCGTTTCTGTGCCTCAAAGTAACTAATTCTCTTTTTTTGTTTGTTTGTTGTTTTTTTAAGGACCTTATTTCCAGGAATTCATGACATGGAGTGTGAATCAGGATTGTGAATTAATTATACAGTGCAAGGTACTATTACATGTTATGTGTAAAATTTCATGAATTTTCAGACAGCTCAGCTAAGATTATAAGAGAGAGGAATTATAAAAGAGGAAATTCAGCTCTTTTAGTGCTAACCCCAATGTTAGAAATTATTCTCTGTTTCATGAATTATTCAAAGTATTTCAGGCTACTTAAACTATTATTCCCACTCTAAGGCCGAATGGATATAATCCTACTCAAGAAATAAAGATTCATCTATATTCAGATCCCATAATGACAAAGTTCCCCAATTTGACTTTATGCTGGGGTGATCATGATCCTTTGTAAAAACAAAAATAAAAAAAATCAGTAGGTATGCAAGTTGTTGCTGTAATAACAACTTGAACAGCTGCCACAGCCAGGTGATAGGTTTAGGGTCCGGGTTGGTTTGGAAACCTTTATACCTTAATAAATGAAAACTTGGTTTAAAACCAATTTTTTCTATTCACTCACATTATCTTTGCATTTTTTTAAAGTTTAAAAAAACATGCAGCTGCCCATTTGTAATAGGATCTTTGTGGAGAAATTATTTTTGCCCAAAAACTTTGGGGGAAAAAAAAGGGAGAGAGAGAGTTTCACAATAAAAGATATGACTATTTAAAAACCCTTTAAACCTCTTAACTATTAACAACAGATATAGAGCCTCAACAAATTAAAACATCAATCTATAGCCTCAAAAACAACAGAGAGCAAGTGAAATAAAACTATAATTTGAGTGGTGTTTCAGTTCCTTGGAGTGACATGATTTATATATCCTCACCAACAGGTGGCAAACACAAGTAAAGACACGTCCTTCAAGTGGTTCAAGGATGGTGTGGAAGTTAAAGACTTTGATTATGATCAGACTTCTGGGATCAGTTCACTCACAATCCCACAGGTAAAGGAAAAAGAAGCTGCCCTGTCTCTCTGTATTAGGAACAGCATTCATAAGCTCTATCTGAGACACAGTTAATGGATTGAACTTGGATAGTTTTTATGATGCTTCTGGAGTTAATTATCAGGGTTTATTAGTGCTGGAAATAAAAGATAGTATAAGATGTTTTTGTATTTCCATAAATATTAAATAATGGACTTTTAACTTGCTTTCTTTAGGTGACAAAGAAAGAAGCTGGTTCGTACAGAGCTGTGGTGTCGGACAGTCGAGGAGAGGATGTCAGCACTTTAGAGCTTCTGGACAATGGTTACACCTAATCTCATCATACAAATATTCTTAATCAATTGTTCATTCATCCATAATGTAAATTAAGCCCCTCTGATTATTAATTCCTGGATTTGGGTAAAACAATCTCCCTTTTTTATTTTACAGAGTATGACAAGCTTCTGCAGCAGCTAAGTGAACAATGCGGTGAGATATAAATAGGAAATATTAGTGCCATGTCAATTTAAACCCTTTCAGTCACATGCAAACAAGTGCCAATAGAAAAAATAAATAAATAATTAATTAATAATAAGTTCTGTCTACAGCCTTGTCAGCTGGTCCACTACAGATTGAAAGCACTGCTGAAGGTTTCAAGATCTACTCCTCCCTTAGATACTACATTAGCTTCCTGAAGACAAGCTGGTACCTCAAGTAAGTCTGAATGCAGAGCATTGTTCTGTTTAAATATCCTGGGAGGAGCTAATACTTGGGTTCCAGTATTTGTAGATCCTGCCAGTATAGGGTTCCTCATGTTATAAAATGCATACTTTCCAGGTTAAGTTATGTGTACTTCTTATCAGAGATTTTTTTTATTATTCCTTATAAGCACAAAAGTTTCATTGATTTTGGATCATTTATTTGATCCATTGTTTTTTGGTTTTTTTTCAACAGTACACTGTAAGAAAGGTCTGTAAATTCACAGCATAAACTACTGTATTTACTTAAAGGAATATACCATAATTTGTTTTTACAGATCTTTAAACCGTATTTATCAGAGCCGTTTAGGTAAGAGAGGTCTGACAAGACCACTGACGACAATGGGCAACATTTAGAGTAATTTACATTAGAGAAAAAAATCTTAACAAAAAAAAAACGTGTCTTTTTTATATATATAAGGGCACTTCAGGAGTACGGCTTTGGGGGCCCTTTACTAGGGGCTATCCAGTCTCTGTACAAGCGGTGCAAGAGTTTTGGTCCACATTGCCCTTATTAAGTCAGACTTGTTCCTGACTTGTGCATGTTGGACTCCGACAGGGCTGCCCTCTGTCACCGCTCCTGTTCATAATCTTTATGGACAGGATTTCTAGGCGCAGCCAAGGGCCGGAGGGGGTCTGGTTTGAGGACCAGCGGATCTCGTCCCTGCTTTTTGCAGATGACCTGGTCCTGCTGGTTTCCTCCTGCCAAGACCTACAGCATGTGCTGGGGCGTTTCGCAGCTGAGTGTGAAGCGGCCGGGATGAAAATCAGTTCCTCCAAGTCCAAGGCCATGGTTATCGACCAGAAAAAGGTGTATCTTGGGGTCGTGTTCACGAGTAGAGCCGCTTCTCCTTCACATTGAGAGGAGTCTGCCGAGGGGGTTTGGACATCTTTTTCAGATGCCCCCTGGACGCCTCCCTCGGGAGGTGCTCCAGGCACATCCCACCGGGAGGAGCCCTAGGGGACGACCCAGGACACACTGGAGGGACTATGTCTCTTAGCTGGCCTGGGAGCTCCTTGGGCTTCCTCCAGCTCTGATAAATATGGCTGACAGATCCATAAAATCCATCATTACCTATTACACTTTAATGTAAAAATCCACCTGTATATAAGTCATCCTGATTGTAAATAAGTCACCTTAAATC
>JAUZNJ010078231.1:0-24450 GCA_034780135.1 Jordanella pulchra
GTCTGGCAGCAGCTTATGTAGTGGAGTCCCTCTGATGAGCTGATGACCCTCAGGTGTGTGAGGGCTCCAGCCCAGGAAACTCGAGGCGCACTCTGCTGGAGGAAAGATGGAGCGACAGGCTCCGGATCCCAACAGTAATTGTATTTCTGTATGTGATGACAACATCTGACATACACACATGAAAATCAGAGGGAAGCAGATCATGTGAAAATATAATATTTGTGTCATTCTCAATACTTTTGGCCATGACTGTAGATGGGGCCAGCTCAAACACCCAAAATGACAAGCAGACAAAAACACATTCACAGTCATCCAGTCACACTCACACAATCCCACCCTTATATCCTCTAACAGACACTCAACTAAACGACACACAAGAGAAGACACCGGACAATCTCTTACACTCTTACATACAATACCCTCCCAGGTCTAGGCACCAGCGCTGAGACCGAGCAGCAGTCTCACTTTTTTACACTTAGTATGTGTTTTAGCATGAGGAGAAAACCACCCACCTCGACTCTGAAGCCACTCATACACAGAGATCTTTGTGGACAGTAGGATCTCACTTTATCCTTTTTCTTGTTGAAAGGTCTTTGTTGCTAAGAGAATCAATAGACATTAATGCTTTGCTATTAGATATACTGTATGCTACTTATCTCCAAAGGCACTTTTTGGGTTAGAATACATCAATAAAAATAATCTCCATGATCTCCAAAAACAATTGAAAGGCCAATAATAATGGGTTAGTTTGTAGTTTTAATATGTTTTCTGGTTGTATGAGGTAATCAACTTTGGCTTTCATTTTTCTTTCAGAGCTAATTTTTGACAATTCGTTTGAACTAAGAGTTTTAAAGTTAGAATTATTAGATTTACAATAAAACTTTGCAAGGTATAATATGAGATTAAGTCTTCAGTTTGACTAATTATTAGACCTGAAGTCAGGATTCTGATCTTTTCCACTGTCCTAAGGATATAAAAAGCATTGATTTAAGTGTTTTAATGCATTAGTTTGTAAAATTAAACAATATCATTTTAACCATCTATGATATTTTAGTTTTAATTTGCAAATGAACAATTTCAGTTTTAAAGTTATAGTAACCTCAATAATCAAAATTAAAAATGCTATAGTTTTCACTTTAGAAGTACATTTTGACTAATTTAATATGTTACAGAGGGACATCTATAAATACAATTTTATTCTTGGAAAACCTGAATTGAAAACCCACAGACAAAAATAAGATTCAAATTGATTTGAATGAAATATAGTGTAATCATTTTATCTTTTATAGTCATAATTATGCACTATTGTCATGATTTCTGACCAACCACACATTAATTTTCCTTTTATTGGCAGAACCATGATCCTGCAGTTCTTTTAACTCCCACAGGGCTTCGCTGCCTCACTTCACCATTTAATCTGTTGCAGTTTCAGTCATAATCTGCATCCTTTTACATTCAGATCATAAAATAGCGTCTTGCCTCAAATGTAATCAGGAATCTGCTTGTTGTGAGGTGTGAATCTGTGCCTATTATTTGTCACCATGGATACAGTGGGAATAGCTTAGCCTGTCCAGCAAAACAAGAGGCCTGGGGAAGGAAAGGAGGAAGGAAAACGAGACTTGCTGCAACACAAAAACAATAAAAATCTATCGAGCAGTTTTCCTGCTAGATGAAAACTGAACTGCAAAAAATAACAAGAAAAATCCTCACTTTGACCGGGGCTTTAATTCTGCTTTGGTCCTGTCAGCAGAACACTACACTGTGATAATTAATAGCAGCTTAATTAAGGTAAAAACTGTTTCATTCAGTCCTTCAACACACTTTTTATTTATCCTCCATAAACCTCAATAATAAAACTTTTGATCTCAGCATGTCTGCTGATAAAGTTGATATCAGGGGAACATCAGTAACACCTGTTCATTTATTTCAATTTGGGCTGAGAGGATGTTATCAAGCCTCAGCCTGTCAGAAAACGATTCATAAACTTTTAGAAGAGAGAAAACTCAGCAGGTGTTTTCCTGCCTTGCTCAGCAAGTTTTTTTAAATGTTCCTTGGTGACCATTATGACCCACTTTTAGCTTTAGTGTAAAAATAATGCAGAATACAAAAGCCATTACAGGACTGAAAGTGTTGATTTCTTTTAAATTTCAGAGCAATTTTATTATTGTCAAAACAAAGTAAAATCAGCCTTGTAACATTAGCAAAGGATTTCTCTTTTTGACAGAACTTCACCAGCCTGGAAATATGATGCCTAAACTAAAATCACATGACTCTCTCAGCATTGTTTTTTGATATATTTCGTTAGTTATTTTTTCCTTTCCTAAACTCACCCCACTGTGAATCTCTGATGAGTTCCTAAGCTGCTGTAAAGAGATGTTTTCCTCGGTCCACAGTCGGTGTTCTCACATTCTGGGAAAGTTGCCACCACCATGCATCCCTGCAGCAGATATATATGGTGTGTTTGGTGTCATGTGTAGCAGTTTTTTTCCGCAAACATCAACATTTTGCTTCTGTTTGCTAATATTCTCCAAAGAACCCTTAAGGTCTTCACAAAAGGGTTGAATATATTTGAAATTACTTGCTGAATTTTAAGGTGGGCTGGATTTAACTCAGGTCTATAGTAGTAAAGGGGCCTGAATTCAATTCAATTATTTTATTCCTTTCAACTTAATTCCATTTGAAGAGGCTTTGTATCAATGTTATAAAGGCTTTTTATAATATTAAAAGATAATTGCAGTTTGCAGGTTTAAACATCTCTCTTTTCTAAGCAAAGAAAATCTGCATATAATTTACTGGGACCCAAAGCTTTTGTTTAATTTTCACTAAATTTCATTCTTTAAACTACAGCTGAGTAGACTTTCAGAGCGTTCCGATGTTGCCCTCATTAACCCGTTAACCGTCATGTCCCGTTAACGGCACATATGTGGTGCCTCCAAACTTGCAGCCTCGTACTGCTACAATAAAGTTACTTATTCGCCATTACAGCGGTTTTATAATTGGCCAAAAGTTCAAGAACGGCAGCTGATTTAATCTATGCTTTTTCAGGTGTTTTAAAATCAGTTTTGGTGATTGTTATGTGGCCAATTAAAACAGATGCAGTGGAAATGTTAGAAATGTGTGTATTTCCCCCAACTATTTTTGAAATAAAAGGAAATAAAGTTTCCTTCAGCTGTCCTTCAATGACACATTTAACATAACCACAGGTGAAATGTAATAAACGTTGACCTGAATGCTGCTGAAGCAGAACCCCCCGCCCTGACCCATAATGAGGGTAAAAACTGGTTAGTGTTGATATTTAGCCAGAGGTGGCCTATGCAGCTTGGAGCCTTTATTTATAGTGAGGAGACAGAGGGGAGAGTGACAACTTGTGAAAAGTTGTTATTTAGCTGAACTTACGGAAAATTTCTTTCATGAGCTTCAACTGCTATATGATTCTTTTAATATGATTTACTCTAAAAATCAAAACAGAATGAATGATGAGTTGTTTTGGAGGAAACTCTACATGCTTTTCCTGGAATATCTATGCTTTAGAAAGCTTTTCATGTAATCTGTAGCTGTGTGAACAAAATCAGGGCCATGTGGAAGTCTCTACAAGCTCCTCTAGCTGTTTTCATTGGCCAGAGAGAAGCTTTTTGATTTTTCTGAATTAACAGCACAGCCACAGCTCGTCTGCAGACCATATGTGTGCACAGATCAGGCAATTCTAGCAAAGGTTGGTGTCTATCCATGAATATAGTTATATATATGTACCTTTTGCTGTTCTTTTGCTGTTCTTCAACCTGGACAGGATTCACAACTGCAAGGACATGGGGAAATTGTGAAAAGCAAAGAGACTTTTAATGAATTCATAAAAATACACACAAAATCTTTGTGCTTTGCGGTTTTATACCACAGGGATGTTTGATCATCAAACCTTCCACAACTTCCTGCAATGCTCCAAAACGGGTTCCTGTAACAAGATGAGGCTGGAAATCAGGCAAATATGCAGATAAAACCAGACATCAAACACATCCTGTATAAAACACATCTCAGCTTTTTTCACTGTCTGACATTAAATTAGATAAATTAAAAGCAATAAAGGGTTATATTGTTAGATAAATTCTTCTTACATTCATTAGATACATACATTCTATACTCCGAATATTGCACTTTAAGCATTTATGACAACCTTGAATAATGAGAGCAAGCCTTGCAAGCATCTGACTGGTTAATTCATAATATCTGAGTTCACTGGAGCAAAAACATATGAAAAATTGTGACTGGAGGAAGTTTGAAAGACTCCTAATTAACCTTTGAAGTCTGTGCTGTGCAGCTATACTGTGTCTGGAACAAAGCCAGAGCCAAATACAGCCAGACTCATCGGTACATACCATATACACATGGACAAAAAGTTTTAACAATAAAAATATACCACACTGTGTGTACATTTATGTTTTCTTAGCATTTTAAGAAACTCATATGTATGCAAATATTCATAGTCTTGTTTAAAAATGTTCAGATTTCTGGCACTTCCCATAGAGACCTTTGGGAAAATTTAGGGCACTTTTAGCAGCTGATGAAGAACAAATAGTGTAATTTGCCGAAACACTAAGAAAATAGAAAAGTAGGTAAAGGATTTATTGTGGAACTGAAGCTGTTTTGATTAGATGATATTCCTCTAATTGGTTTAAAACCTTACAAGGCAGTGTTTTTTATGTAAGTAGGTTAGAAACTGAGAGCAAAGGTTAGTCTCCATTGGAAGATTACAGATAGTTAAGTCTATCTTTTCTTTCTTGGTCTATAAAGGGGTTTGTGAAACAGTTCTATCTGATTTTGTCCCTTTACCTTAGTAGACACTGTTTTAACTGCTTTCAGCTCACATTTAAAAAGAAATGCTTGAAGATTTAAAGACTTTACAAGGAGTCCTAGTTAGACTTGGCTTCAAAGTGGGCAATAAATCTGTGCAATGGCGGCCATAAACCATATCAGAATAGCACGGTGATAAACCGCAGAGCAGTTTTATTCCTATTTAGAGTGCATAGATAATTGTCAGCGTCGATTAGCTGTTTCAGTTTTCAGGGTTAAAGGTTTTGCCGTTTATACAACTAGGAGTTGAGGGCATCCAATTAGTTTGTCATGGTAATGATGATGCTTTAAGAACAGAGCAGAAAATGTCACAAAATCAAACACTGCATAAGAAACTCTTGAGACTTGTTTACTTCAAGCTTTAAATGTTGTGTATAACATGTCTGCTGTTTCTTTATCTAAACATGGAGTGTAGGCCAGATGTGGATGTTTATGTAACACTTAGTAATGGTCTTATTGTGTCTTTCAGGTCTTTTGATTAAACATCTGTGTGTATGAGGTTTAAAATGAACCGTGAGACTTTGAAACTGTGTCCTTGATCGATCAGTTTTACTGCTATAAACAGGTTCCTTATTGCATTCACGAGGGGAAAGGGATGCATCACTGGTAGCCGAGCAGCAGAGCTGCTGGAAACACATGCTGCCTCTGCACATGCAGTTTGTTGGATGTAACACAAGAGAGCTCGAGCTCTGTGGTTAATGCATTGGTCTATCAGATACTGAGGTGGCTGAAAGGCCCACACACTAAAGCCATGCAAGATGTCACCCTATAAACCCATGCAATCAATGATAGCCAGCTCTCCTGGCAACAAAAGCTTTATTTATTCCTCCTGTTTTATCTGTTTTACAGTTATGCATGAGGCAACCGAGCATTTAGAGACAATAATATTCAGAATGAAACATTTGTTTTCAGAATCTTTCATCTTCAGGGTAACGTTGTAAGCTTTTGTGCGTCTCTCTTCACATCCATTACAACAGATAAAATAAATCTGTTTATGGGTCTCTACTTGTGAAACGAACCTAAACTTGGATCTGGGTCAGTATTTCTGTTGCTGAGGAGAAAGTTATATATAACCTGATCCACAAAAGTTAGGCACATTTCATTAATGTTTAAGCAAGATTACATTTCCCTCTAAATGTTTTACAGGAAAATAGCCCAAAGGAAGGGTTAGAGGATTAGACATGGCAGATATCATAGGTACAAAGGTAAGATTTTTATTTTTTTTTATCATTAAACATTTAAGTTTGATTGTGCACAGTAGTTTAGGCCTATTCACAGACTTAATTATTTTATATATGAGGTGTGCTTTAATTAATATCCTGATGTAGAAGGATCGAAGATGAATGCATTATTTTATCCATTCTAGCTGTGAAATACTCTCATTTTGGAGGGAACCAAAACAACTTTTCAACACAAACAATTTCTTTAAACTATAAATAAAGGTGCTGGATTGTTGGGTTTGGTAGTTTGCAATGTTCGTTTGCAAACACTAAATTAATTATTTACAGACTTTAAGAAGAAGTTTTTAGGAAAAACTGCAGGGATTTTATCTCAAAACGGACAGAGTATTCAGGGTTGTTCATTAACATAATTATTAAAAAAAAAACTGTAATGCTTCTGAGAGAATGTTGCAACTTCTGTTATAGAGAGATTTTTATATCTAAAATTTAAAACAGCTCAATTTAAACACCTTTTATCAACTGTCTAACACACTGTTGGGGGGATTATGGTGTGGGTTTGCTTTGCCTGAAGTTTTTCAATATTCTGTGTCAAATGTCAACTGAATAGAGCAGCACAGAAATACAGGCGCCCACAAACCTCAGCCTAAAGAAGAGTTTTCCTCCAAAATAAAGTTAAATCCAGCAGATTTAATTTAAAGAGCTGCAAAAGATGATTTTGTAGTTGTTTTTGTGTTTTAATTTGACTGAAATGTATTCGAGGGTATTAACTTTATCTGAATTATCGATCACGATCTTGACATTTCTGACGGAGAAAGGGTGGACTTCATTTTTTTTTTTAACCATGACAGCATCTCCATCTCAACCCACCAGATCACACGCGCGCGCACACACACCTACCCACAACGCGCACGCGCTGCTCTCAGTTTCACGTTTCTCTACTTCCTCCCTGTCTTCCTCGCTCGCGCGCACTGAGAGCTCGGTTGACAGGTCGCGGTATCTCGCGCGCCGGTCGCGATTCAGAATATTAACGGAGCTTTTTACCGGGGGGTGGGGAGGGGGACGTGCGGAACATTTTCACGCGCTGCAACTGGAGCTTGTTGAAACGCAGAAGGTACTATATGTTTTATTTCATTTTATTTTATTTTCTACTCATAAAAGTGCAGATAAATTACTATAAAGCTGTTAATGTGAACATTGAAAGGTTAGTTGACACTAGAGTGCGATTTTTGGGGGTTGGGGTTAGCTATAAGTAATACATTGAGCTTAGACTGCTTTAGCCTTGTAACTGCCTATTATAGACGCTGTCAGCCCTGAAGAATAGCAGAATAGTCATTGCAAATGAGACACCAGTGGTTTGCTTTTTTTAACTGCAGGACCTCCAACTTGTGGTCTCTGTTAGTAAAGCAAACAACAAACCCCTTACAAGTTAGAGACTTTATTTTAGAGCATGTCTGGTGCTGGGTTATAATTTCCCTATTGGGCTGCCAGCCTGTAGAATGGTGATGTGTGTGTGTGTTTGTGTGTGTGTGTGTTTGTGTTGAAGCAGATTATGGGTGTTCATTTTCAGTGCTGTGCCTTGCAAAAAATAAATACCCCTTGATCAAGTTTATTCATGTAACATCAATAATATACTGTTTGTAGTGTGTGTTATAGACAGAAAGATATGTAATAGTATTTTTGCATGTAACTTCTAATAGTTTTTTTTCAGGATAACTCTTGTTCTAATTACAAATTTGAAAAAAAGAAGCATTTCCACAGGATGTTGCTGCCACCACCGTGTTTCTACGTCTTGGATTGGCGTGTTCAGTTTTTTTTTTAACCACTTATAACAGTAAGGAATGAAGCCAAACAGTTCAGATTTGGTCTCCTCTTACCAAAGTTCATAACAGGACATGCTTTGCTGTGGATCTCGACACTTCTAAATACCGGACCCCCATCTCTTGTTACCTTTGCTGTTGCGTCATACTCTTTCAGCTCTGGAAATTGAATATAAAATTAGATGCAAAAGTTTTAAACACAGTATTATAATAGTAAGTTTTCCTTTAACTTCGTAATTATACACTTCCTTGTATTGATCCGTTGCATAAAATGCCAACAGGATGCATTGAGGTTGTTATTTGTAATGTGACAAAGCGTGAAAAACCTGCTGCGCCTCTTTACACTTTAACCTGGTGATCTGTGCAGTAAAAGCTCTTATCTAAAATCAGTTCTGGATCCTATCATTTAACCAAAAGGAATGGTTGAGCATAAATGCTCCTTATCTTTAATATGGTTACCAGATTGGATACATGTCTCTCTGTGATGACTTTTTTTTAAATAACCTACAACTCTTTTGCACATACAAACATTCTTGACAAATATGAGACTTACATACTCACATTTTATCACAAATTGAATACAAGAAAACTGATCTTCAAATATAGCTTCTTAAAAAGACCATATGTTCTTCATTGGGTCTTGCTTTGTGTTGCATAGTGAAACAGGAAGAGTTTAGGACAGGATAATAGAAAACACACAACAGTTTTCATATAAACAGGCTCTAATCAAAGTCAATCTTGACCTCAGCTTCACCAGACAGGTCACACCCACAACTCCTTTCTCTTAAAGCTCTGAGGTCTCAACTGAAGCTTTGCTTGGTTGCATGCTTTGCAGCCAAACATCCAAAGCCACATCTGAAGCATTTTAGCGGTTCACACGACGTCACGCAGACTTTGGGGACCTGACAGAGGCAGAGAGGCAGACTCACATAGTAAAGGGCCAGAAAGCCTTGTCTTTACCTTGCTTGTTTTGTCTGAAATGTATGTGCCACTCTATCTGTTTTGCTGCGCGCGAGCAAACAGGGGGCATCTGAGTTTGTAGCAGGATCGAATGTCCGTCTCAACCACTTTACTGTAATTTGATTAGAATGCTGCGTGGTGTTAGCCAGACGTGTCTCTGAGAGGGAAATCTGCACCGTGCATCATCACTTATGCATACTTTCTGCAAATCTGACCACAAATATATATATTTTTAATTTTTCACACCTATGTCTTTATACGACTTTTCATGCAAAAGCAAACTAAGCTTGATCACTGTTTATTTAGATGCTGCCTCCTTGGTTGCTGGTTCACAGCGGTTGTTAGCCATCTGCCGGGGCTAACATGGAGCGAGAGGGCTCATTTAGGAGGTAAGACCACAAACACACCCCTTAGCAAACATTGCCATTCATTTTCACCTCAACTCACACTGCCAGTGTCTCTCACAAATACACAAAGGCTCTCAATACTGTACATTAATGCACATGCATTCCTAGATGACCTCATTCGTGCTTTCACTCTTCTTCTTCCTTTGTTCAGTGATTAGACTGCCGCCTTCCTGTGCAGAATAGGGGCCAAAAACTCAGATGTGTTTCACTTCCTGCTCACATCAGAGCTCTTTGCCTTTTTCAAATCCAGAAAAAGACACTTTCCTCCTCAGCTCAGGTTATATGTCTAGACTGTGATAACAACTCTGTGCTTATTTTAAGAGTCATCATTTATTTATTGTCTAAGCTTGAAAAAATTTCTTAACTAAAGTGTGCCTCTTAGTGTGACTCTGAAGAACCTTTTTTGAAATATTTTGGATATTTCCAGTGAGCTGAATCTGTTCTGAGGCCAACCATCTCCTGTTTTCAACGTGAATTATTTATATGGACTGCAGTTCATGTGCAAAATATACCTTTTATAAAATACTTAATGACTTTTCTGCAAAATAATATGATTTCTATTTAAAAGCAAACTATAGCAACTGTTTTGACGATTGGGATTGTTCCCCTTTCTCTTTCCACTGCTGTTTTTTTACCATTTCTTCTATGCAACCATCTGTAATTAATGTTTTAAAATATGAACAAACCCGAATAATGATTCTTGTTCAGTAGTGTACTTGCACTATATATATATTTTTAAGGAAATAGCCTTTTTGATCAAGCTTTATTCTGAAGCAATGTTTGTGTTTATATGACTGATTATAACCTGGAATCTGTTTAGACCACCCACAATATTTTTATGGAAATATTTCCTAATGACTAATTTTGTCTTTATTGTAATGAAGAGAAGTTGTAGTTAAAGTATTTAAAAGTGGCATTCTAAAGTAACAAGTGGGGGGAGGTACAGTGCTTCAGTGAAAACATGGCTTAGTTTATTGAGAATCTCAGGAAAAGGACCATGGTGGAAAATGTTTATGCTTTAAAAACTGACTTTTTAAAAACCCTTCCCCTACCCTGTCCATGCTGGACATCAACCATAACCCTCTACCACCATCACCGACTTTGGTACAACAGCTTGAATCCAGCTTTTCAGCTTTTATCTCAACCTGAGATGGTAAGAGAAAAAGATGGAGTGAAACGCGTCACCTTTAAACTCTTCCCTCCCTCTTTGGCAGCCTTTGAACCTCAAAGGGTTCCTTTGTTCGCCTGGTACAAAAGCTCCCATGGTCACATGGCCACCGAGCTGAAACAGACTGGCGAAGGGACAGAGAGGTAGAGTGGGTCAGGAAGAGTAAAGCTGGAAACAGAGAGGCAGACGCGCTGCTTCCATCCAGATTACTGTGACTCACACACATGGAGTGGGGATATATGTTACCCTTTTATGTGCTTCAGTAAGTATATAACACTATGTTTGTGCGAGCAGAAGATGGTAGGAATATTGTAGTTTTTTGGTTTGTTTTAGTTCATTTTCAAAATGATAATAATCACAGAATGTTTGTTTATAGTCCTGCAATGCCTTAGAACTTCCATGCTCAGAATTAGACACGCTTTTCTCTTCTTATTTCCTCTTGGTCTTTTCTGTTTTTTTGCACACTCTGAACTTCGCTTTAAACTCTTCAGATAATTGTATTTTATCTTTAATTATCGAGTTTTCCATCAGGATAACTTCTAGGGAACCTTCTACCTACTTAAACATAGGCTAAAAGCTAACCACCTTGTAGTAAATGTCAAATTCTTCATGTATCTTTTACTGAATTTCACCCTGTTATTCTAGAAATTAGTTTAGTAAAACTGAACCATTAGTCTAAACTTTTGATTTTTAACAAGTATAATATACTATCTTGTCTGCAGGATGCTTTCCTTTTTAGGCTTACATCACTGTTTCCCCAAAAAGATTTACATATATTATAAAATCAGTGAGACAGCGTCTGATATTACATAGTTAAACTGTAGTAAATGCGTCTGCCTTCAATCTAATCTATGGTTTTATGCCTACTTGTGTCTATAAATGCATGTTTTTCCTCTTCCTTCCTGCTGGATCTCAAGGAGCCTTCACAACAGACTGCGGTTGGGCACCGGCTCATCCTCCAGCCTCACCGACCTCTCGCAGGTGAAAAGTTCATCAGGGGGTGGGGAGAAGGGAGGGACAGCTGGGGGGCTGTCAGAGGATGGCGGGAGGAGCAAAGAGACTCAGCAGAGGAGGGCCGGTGCCAACGCCACCTGGAACAGGTCAGTGCATCAGCTATTCATCATTTCAGGCGTATCCCTCACACATTCATTCGTACCTTTGATATGAAAGCACTAAAATAAAGGATCGACGCATTTTAATTGGAGGTAAATAGTTTGTCTTCTAATGTGTCTAAATGTTTTCATTTTACGTTTTTCTTCAGCATTCAAAACGCAGTGATCTCAGTTTTCCAGAAGAAGGACCTGGGAGCAAATGAACTCTATACTTTGAATGAAGGTGTCAGGTAAGCTAGCTGTCACAAGCACACTTGACTTTTTTTTAAATTTCAGTTTTTTTTCTTATTTAAGTTGCTTGTAACTAAATCGTATTGTTGTTTTCCTAAACTCTTAGTTCAAAAAGTCGCCCTCATTCTCAGATCTGGACATGCATGGTAACAGCTGCTTCCACTGAATAAGAAACACCTTATGATTATTTGATCAGATAGGAAAGGACAGGTTAAGGTTACACATGTGTCATTGCTGCTTACTTTCAACTTGCCTGAGGGATGTTTGACCCATTTATATCAGCTGATTCTTAAAGGTGTGTCTACTTTTAACTTAATTTCTGTTTTAGTTCAGTTGTTCTGCATTAGGGTTGACAAAAATGAATAAATATTTTTTTTTTTATAAAAAGAGCACAAATTCCCATGGTAACTCTGGAGGAGCTGCAGAGATGCACAGCTTAGGTTGTACAATAGAATCCACAAATCAATCCTTGATGCTGTGTAATTAATTTATTGTTTTAAACACTTTTAATAATTCATTACTTCAACATTTTCTCCTTTTTATTTTTATTATTTTGTTTCCTTCAACACACTTCAAAATATGTAGGCTGCAGCCATTTTTCTTTCTATAAACATTTATACTTTTTCGTCCAAAGTAACAAATCCCCCTGAACACATCATACTGACTGATATAACAATGATAGTAGCATAATAACAAGTTATTTATATTTATAAAATCCCATAAAATCCTTCTAGAGTACATGAAGAACATTTAAATAAATGGTATGAAGGCTTTTGTTAGTCTCCTATACTATGTAACAGGTTGAACAGTGGTTTCACATGCAAGGAGCTGAGCAGCCATATTTATCTCCAGGTGCCCATGTTCTCCATTTCCCAGGGGTAAACTATCTTTTAGAGATGTGTCTGCAGTTCCTGAACACAGACTGCACATCAGTCTTCATTTCCTGAGACATCTGCTGTATAAACACAGCAGTTTACTCAGGGAACCTGCCTCCATCTGCTTTGTTTTCTAACCAAAGACTACCCAGTGATGTGTGTTCATACTTTAACCGTCCTCGTCTATCTATGTTTTATAGGCAGCTGCTGAAGACAGAGCTGGGCTCCTTCTTCACCGAGTACCTGCAGAATCAGCTCCTCACCAAAGGCATGGTCATACTGAGGGACAAGATTCGCTTCTACGAAGGTGCGCTTAACTTTTAGTTTTAAAAAAAATTTGCACCTTCACCAAACCAAATACCACCATCCTCAAATTTTGTTTCATTTATTTTTAATTGTATTAAATTGTTAATAAATTGTCTTTAAAACAAGTTCAAACGACTGTAGACCAACAGTCTTTTGGTGTCTTTAAACATGAAGTGCTTGCATTTGCAGTTTACAGATTTCAGTGTCTGGTATCATGGAAAGGATACCCACAGAAAGTTTAGTTTCATATTGTCTCTGTCACCTTTTGACTAGCAGATCTTGATGTTTACAGATGGTCAGGTCACACAGATTTGCTCAGAAATGGCTGTTTTAGCTCATAGACAATGGAAAGGCTTCATAGTAAGGTTAATCTGAGCTTTAACAACCATTTACCAAATAAATTGGGCGTATGTGCAGTGGTAAAGTTTTGATCAGACCTTTGGTAGATGACTGAATCTGTTTTAGCTTTTTTATTGGCTCATATTTGATCTGAAATAAGTTTCAAAGGGGAAGTTGCACTCTTGTGCAATCCATTGTGCAAGAGTGGTCACAGAATATTGTAGAAAAGTTAAAAAAAACAATTTCTGGAAATGAAACTTATAGATTCATTACACATACATTTAACTTTTTAAATCTTTATTACATTTAATGTTAATGATTCTAGCTCACTGGCAACTATGATTTGCCCTTAGTAAAGTTATAAAAGCTGAACTTAGCTGGCAAAAAATGTGATTAATGACTTGTAATCCGCAAGTCAGATTGGTTTGAACATCTTATATCACTTAAATGAAATAAGTATTTATAAAACTACTTTTTACATTTCTCTGTTTTTTTACATCTTATCTGAGATTAAAGTATTTTTGGTTATCTAAAACATTTGTGACCAAACATCAACCTTAAGTGAGATGGTACTTTTGAACAGCAGTGAATGTTAACTGATTTTAAACTAAATTGAATTAAATGAGGTATTTAAAAGGAAGGAAATGTTGAACTGGATTATAATTAAGTTAAAAATTATAGCCTCCGCTTATAGTTTAAAAAAAGCAAGGTTTTATCGTTTTCTTTCAATAAGAAAACCTGTCAGCATTTTGATTGTTTGCATCATTTGTAGAGAGCCAGGACAAAAATAAACATAAAAGAGAAAATCTCTTTAGAAGTTAATGCTTTCTCCACCATAAGACATCTGTCTCCCTGCTTTGATTAGCATTGTTCCTGGTCGCGCTGATTCATTTCTAAGAAACTCAGACATCAGTGCTTTATCTCGTTTGGTCTCAGATACGGACTGGCAGGGAAAAATAATTATTGACTACAAAGCCAGATGCCGTGTTTACATCATGAGTTAACCATTAGTTTGAACTGGGAGGGCTTTATCTCCCCTTGGTCAAATCAAATGAAGGACACTTTCTAACCCCAAACACTGACTCAATTCAAATACTTCAAACAAAGAAATCCTCTCCTCCCTGTTTCTGGATAAAACCTTGTTCGAAGCTTTAAAAAAAGGCAGAAGACTCACACATTTAGAGGAGCACAAACTGACTGTGACTCCCAGCGCTGTTGTCACAGAAACGAGACAGGAAGCGATCCTTTACGTCACCATCACATCTAGATGGTGAGAAATTTAGGATAAGCCAAACCACAGAAACCTACAGATCTATTGTTCTGACTGTACCCGAAGTGCCCAGAAGTAAATTTATGAAGGTAGGTGGAGGTTGCGCTGCACCTGCAAATCTATTCATAACTTTTCTTGCTTTTTTAAAAAAAATCAACGCCACATTTCTTTCTATTTTATTGGAACTTTATGTGACATAGCAACACAAACATCTTGTTGTCTCTACCAGCTTTACATGCATAGAGAGAAACGTTTACACATTCTTCTATAAAGATAACGCAAGTTCAGTCAGAATAATCAAAACCATCTACAAATGGGGATTTTAAAATCTTTTGACATATTCACACATGGATGTACGTCTGGACTTTGACTGGGACATTCAAATGCAACCATGCTTTGATATAACCTTTCCATTATAAATCTGGTTGTAGATTTTATTTAGTTCTGCTACAATGCATAACTTAGAGGATAATGAGCAACCAAATGCTGCAAATACAGGCTCCAGAGGAAAATATACAATAACAAACAGGTTTTATCATCTTGATGTGATTTGTTTCATTTAAGTTGTTACACAATTATCCTGTTTGCATCCAAGGTCAGAAGCTGTTGGACTCTCTTGCTGAAACCTGGGATTTCTTCTTCTGTGATGTTCTGTCCATGCTGCAGGCCATCTTCTACCCTGTGCAGGTATGAAAATTCATACATATCCTCTGCTAATGATAGCCTCTTTGTATCAACATATTTTTGTTTGTTTAAACAGGGAAAGGAGCCATCAGTGCGTCAACTTGCTCTACTCCACTTCAGAAACATCATCACCCTCAACCTGAAACTGGATGAGGCATTGTCTCGACCCAGAGCCAGAGTGCCCCCGTCCATCGTCCAAATGCTGATGATACTACAGGTATCTTCTGTCCTTTTCTGTTTTCTAGTCTCTTTTTCCTCTTTCCCCACATATTCTGAAAAAATCTTAAGCTGTTTGGGGAGTAGAAGGAGAATAAAGGATCTTATGGAGAAGAGGGGCATAGGTTAGAGGATCAGGTCAAGTGTTTTTCTTTGGACGAGATCTCAAAGGAAGTAATTTCAGTGTGAACACACAGTAGAGCTGTCTTCCCATGACCATTTGGTCCCCTCTGCACCCTCCCTGCAGTGACTTATCCATGTTTACACTAAAGCAATAACATCCCCACGAGTGCATAAGACCCTTGATTCATATGTGTAGATGAGGGAGACCATTTGATAATCCTGCACTTAGAAGAATAGGGATTTAAAAAATCAACTTGATGTAACTAGAAGCATCTTAGTCTATATTCCTATGTTTTAATGCTAGAGTTTAAGTCAGTATTGTATGGTTGCTCTATGTTGTCTTAAATTTAATGTTGTATCTTGAACTTGACTGTGGTTTTTCAGTTTGGTTTTGCACCTTTAAAGTGATTTACAGATATGAGTACAAGTTCTTAAAAACTCCTTACTACTGTTGTGATACTTGAATATATTTATTATGATCACTTCCCGCCCACCCAGGGTACGGTATATAGATGTTGGCAGTTTTAATATATTTATTATCCACCCTGGTAGGGGTGGTAAATATATTATTTACTCAAATATTACTCGGACTGTCAATATTATTAACACACTGGCTGCATGTTAGAACAATAACTGAAAATGTGAATCGAGCACAAATCATGGTCAAACAGATAATTTTGCACCTATATAGAATAAATTCACCACAACTTCCATTCAAAACATAAGAGTTTATTAACAAAATCATTCAGCTCCAAGTTAAACATATTTCAGTTTAACACTCTTGAATACAACCAAAATTCAAATAAAACTAAGCTTCTAAAACTAAGCTACTATGTACAAAGAAGAAGGAGAACATGGTTGAAAATCATAATCAATGAAATGATATCACAGTTTTAGCAAGTATTTTATGTTTGAGAACCAAAGTTTATCTTGAAGAATTTGGAATGTGATCAAATTAGCTTTTGGCTAATTTAGAGCAATTGGGATGGATGTTTTCCAACCAATTCACAATGCAAATCCAAGGGTTGAATAAAACATTATTCGGTCAAATAATGTTTTATTAAATGGTTTGCTTAATCAGACATCAATAACCGTTAGTTAATTGATTCTTAATCTTTGAATGAGTTAGCAGTTAGCAGAAATTAGGACAAAATTAGACTTTTGGTCATAATTTGGTCATCAAAATGTAATGAGAAAATGGCAGAACACATTAAATGTTGACGTTATATCAGTGTTTAAATTCTTGGTGAAATAAAGTTTGTTTTAACTCTATAACACCTCAGAACACGTCACTGTAGCGTGGTTCACCATGTGGTCCATCTTGTTAGCTTTGCCTTTACTCAAACGTAAACATATTAAATGATCAAAATCATCAAAAACCTTTTGTTTTAGTTAGAATCTCTGTCCCTGACGTTGTGCCAGACCTGTACCTCTGTCCAAACGTTTCAAGGTTTCTCTCCAGGAGTTTGCATTGAGGATGGTTCCCCTTGTCCAATGTGCCCCACGTCAAGGGAAGCCTCTCTTCCTCAAGTCTGTTCACTCTCCAACCACCAGGATTCCTGGAACTCAAAAGAGATGTTCCAAACCGCCTGTTTGGCAGCAGTTAAATTCTCAAATGTCACCCATCATGATTTTGCTTCAGGTCTATGAGATGGAGGTCCATGTTGGTCCCTTAAATGTGACTCTCTCCCACGGAAGAGAATCACCAAAGAAGGAATGGTCTGTTTCTTGGCCTTTTGTGCCTTCACACAATTGGGAGTGCGCAGAGCACACCTCTGTGGGAGGTGTCCTGTTGAGTCAGCTGGGGGGAGGGCTGCAGAAGAGGGGCTTCAGCAAATGTCCAGCAACACTGGAGGCACTCTGCACCCTCCATCCAAGCACAGTTGCTCAAGATGCAACATGGACATTGGTCCTCTATGTCCAAAATTTTCCATCATGGTTTTATGGCACTACCCTACATTTATCATTTATGTCTATCCAATCTTATTCAGTTGAGCTTATGCATTTAATAGAAATATGTAACAAAACGTGGGAACTTAAAATTTTATGGTGAGCATCGGTGATGGGAGAGCTCTAATGTTAAAAAACAAGAAATTAAAGGCCCATCTCACATCTGCCAGTGCTTCACTTTTTATTCTGAAGACTGATGAGACAAAAGTGTAAGTTTTTCAAAGTTTTGTATCCTGTTATATCAGGTGTAAAAGTGATGTTTTTGGTCTGGGACAAAACCACAGACTTTACCCAGAAAAGCTTCAGCTGAATTATTTTAGGAATATTTTTAGCTATGGGAGAAAATTCTTCACAATATTGTCTTCTATAATCTTTATGCTACGGTTTATCAGGCTGTTATTTTACACTCTTAGCTGTCGAGTATAATTTTTTCTTTAGAATTGGGTACTTTTTCTAAAACCTTAACTGTGGGTAATTCCCTTTTAAGCCTATAGGGTATACAATATAAATAGGAAACCCCCCACCCCCTTTGGCTGAACTGCTCATTGACATGCAATGACCAAGACAGCTTGTGTTGCATGTTAAAAGGTTTGTAAAGCTAAATCACTAAAGAATGCCAATTGAGGTGATATATAACTGTAATGGGTTTGAACTGGAGACAACCTGCTTTAAAAGGAATAGCTTTAATTAGAGCCACGTCTGTTTTCCCCATTTAATGTGTAATGTGTTGCATGGACACATTGTGTTTCTGTCAAAAAGAAAAAGGAAAAACCTCTATAATATATAATAATAGACTAGATTTCTAAAAAAGTCTTAAGTCTCTACAGTTTACAGTAAAAAAATCAAGCAAGAAGAACTTGATAGTTCAACTGTATTAATATAACAAGAGGCTTCTTCATATTTAACACAAATGCCACTTTTAATAAACATAGCAATGTGAGAAGTATTCAAGCCCTCCATGAAAAACATCTTTAGCTCTTAAGTGGTAAACAAACGTGTTTCTCAGCCAGACACCAGCTCCTGGCAGTGTTCCTGAGAATGTAACCCTGCTCCAATGGGCCCCCAGTTTTTTTTTTGTTTGTTTGTTTGTTTTTGCAGTAGTAATTGAAAGTAAGACTTATTGTTAAATTTGCAGTTTTTTAATTTAGTTAGATCATTGAATTTGCAGTTGAATTATTTTACACCATTGGCCTGTATTACAGCTTAACAAGAACATCAGCCCCTAAAAGACTAATAAATCTAATAACAGTCTCTGGAAACAGTTTAGTTCGTATAAACTTTTTTCTTGATGGTTACCTATCTGTGGTGGGCTCAAATAATTCTTAACTAAACATAGGACATGTTTACCTGTTTGAGTTTGTGTCTCTCTGAGTTTCTGTGTGAGTTAAAATGTAGAGATTCATTTACTCAAATCTCACTCAGAGATGGAGGCCATAGGCATTCAGACAGAACAGCAGATGCTTTAACAAACATGTACATCAGTATTTTGGGGTTTCATCCCTGCTTTAATCCTGTTTTGTCAGATAGCAACAAATAAAGGCGAATATGTAGCATTTTTATATTCAGTGGTGAATTTCGAGGTAAT
Organism: Jordanella pulchra; assembly: GCA_034780135.1. Lineage (NCBI taxonomy): Eukaryota > Metazoa > Chordata > Actinopteri > Cyprinodontiformes > Cyprinodontidae > Jordanella > Jordanella pulchra. Next base: position 19,070 of record JAUZNJ010078231.1, read on the forward strand.
TGTTATTTTATTCTCTAGGATGATGTGGCAGAAGTTCTCTGGAGTGAGCTCCACTCCTGTGGTCTGGTTCTGGGTGGGTTTCAGGCAGCAGCCTGTGATTCAGAGTCTAGAAACCAGACAGATTTTCTCAGGTTGGGTTTTGCAGTGACAGTCTGCTTTTAATGACACTTTCTTTCTCATAGCTTCATGATATTTTTACTTTTTTCCTATAGTTTTCATGATATTGTTCATATCTGCGGACAGAAACAGGTTCAATTTATTGTTGTTTTTTGTTTGTTTGTTTTGTTTTTTTAAGATTATTTTTTCATTATTATTTTAAAAGTATTTGAAAGACAGGAACGTGGGTTACAAGAGTGGGGCGAGACATTTGGCTAACCCCAGCAGGGCTGGGACTCAAACCTGTGACACTCAGTATATAGGTCATGCGCTCTACCTCAACACCACAGCGGCACCCCCGATTTATTGTTTAATTTCCTAAAACATTCAGAATAATTTTTTGTTGTTTTAATAAGCTAACGATACAAGAAGTTGGATCCATTTCCATTCAGATCGCGGTTTCTATATTTATCCAAAGGGGGGCGCTGCCTTTAGGCTGAGTACCAGGATGTCTGACTCCTTGTATATGAACAGAGGTATATATCTATTACTGTTACTAAGAAAACCATTAATAGCTTCACCCCTGATACCATGAAACATATTTTCTTTGTTCTTTATTATTTCAGCATATTTTTTTTTTGCTTTTTTAATAAAATGTCTCTTCCTATGACAATTTCTCCATTTTGTCTGTCTGTCCATTAAATGAAAAATTCCTTTTGATGTTTTTGGTAATCTAACTTGATTTTTATCAAAACTCCAGTTATTTAATTTTTTTTGGCCACATTTCTTCAGATCACTCTGAACAAAGTTGATTTTTATGATTCCAACAGAGACTGAAGAAATATCAGATTTTTTTTTTTTTTTTGAAGAAAATTATTTTTTGAAATCCCAGAAAATTCAAATTTCTCTTTATGTTTTATTTGTGTGGCTTTGATCCAGGGGGTCCACGAATCTAAAGGTGTAACAGATGACTACCTCCGTCTGGAGTCTCTCATCCAGAAAGTGGTCTCTCCATACCTCGGGACTCATGGTTTATACTCCAGAGATGAGTCCTCTAATTTGCACTGCTCATCCTGCTTGTTAGGTATGTCTGTGCATCCTGCTCTCATCTATGTTGTCATGTTCTTCTACCAAATGTCTTAATCTCCATAGAAAAGAAGCTGCAGTATTCCAGGACTCCCAAATCCAACAGCTCTCCCACTGTGAAGAATCCTGTGGTCCGCTCTAAGAGCTATAACGTTCCCATGCTGACGCCCGTCGTAGAGTATGACCTAGACTCGTCCTCTGGTGGCAGCACGGGCATCAGACGCCACTCCGTCTGTGAGATGTCTTCTTGCATGGAGGAGAGCAGCGCGGTGATCAAATCCCTCGCCAGGATTTCTGACAAAACCAGCCTCTCCAACTCCTCAATATCTTCTAGAGCCTCTGCTGCACTAATAGGTAAACCAGACAGAGGCTTCCAGTTTCAATCTTACTTTGCCTCGCAAAATCAGCCGCACCCTTTGAACTTTGCCAGATTTTTCATGTAAGAAACAACAAACGTTAATGTTCTATTTGGGGGGATTTCATGTGATAAACCATCACAAAGTAGTGTTCACACCTTAGGACATCTGACCCGGCTGAAAAACCCTCCTCTAATTGATCCCTGGCATGTCAGGTGTTTACCTTTCCCATATTTGTCCCTTTTTGTTATGAAAATATTTTACAATTGTGTACTTTTCACATTAAGCTCCAGTATGTGCAGTTCTATCTAAAACTCCAATGGTTGGGATTTCTTTTTGAGGCACTTTACCTCAAATTAGCAACAATAATAATCCGATTGTAACATAACTTTTGTAACTGTTTGTTCAGACACTTTAACATCCAGTCAAGACCTCCAGCACAGAGACAGCAACAGCCCTGCTTTACCCCAACTGCTAAAAGCACAGCAGCCTTCACCCTGCATCCTCCCCGATCCTTCCCCAAGCGAGGGCGCTCATTGTTCCGGCTCGCTGGAGTTCGACTCGCCCTCATCCTCCAAACTGCTTGCACAAGACACCAGTTCCGGTCCCAGTCCAGCATCCAGCGCGGAGATGACGGCGGACCAGAACACGGAGTCTTTGGATTCAGAGCAGGAACAAGAAGGGATTTTTCTGGACTTCTCGCACCATTGCTCGGGGGACTCGATACAGAGCAGAGACAGTGACAGGCAGAGCACAGCCTGACTCACATACACAGACCGTTGTTAGAAGAGTAAACACTGCTGAGCCATAGATATTCCTCACAAAGTGGCGCCCCCTGTAGTTTTTCTCAAAACTCTACATCTTAGAGACTAAAGCTGAATTATTTTTCTATTATGTTGAATCACTAAATATGTCAGGTATTTTTAAATAAATAAAACAACAAGGAGTTATAACATTCTGACTTTATATTTATTTTTTAAACAAAGTTCACATTTTTTTTTTAAATAATTGTTTAATCTGTGCTTTTAAATCCGAACCTTTTTCATCACCATTGTGCCTTTTACTGGATTAACGGTGTAGTTCTGTTTAAATAAGTCGGTCTTTTAACTATGCTCTGTGATTAAATTTGTCTAATGCTTTTTCTGTAGATTAAATCTTTCAACATTTTTCACCTCTCTTTTAAAGTGGCAATTTTGTCTTCAGTGAAATGAATGTCTCTGCAAAGTAGGGGACGTGTAGAGTAAAATATTCAAAATTTAGCTTTCATCGGAAGATGCGACTACATCAAAGATAATTTGCATTTGATTAACTAAATAAAACCATATTGAATTGAATAATTCAGTTTTAGAATCTATTAATAACCTACAGCTTGAGATTTATAATTAAAAATTAGCTGACCATTGTCCTACTGATTGATAAGCATCCTGCTGCTTGGATTTATATTTCTAACAATTGAGTTCCTACACATTTTTATTACAAAATAAAATAAAATCCCTTTAAAACAATTTTAGTACTTTCTTTGGCACATACACCAGGTTTAGGAGACCAGAAGTTTAGTTTAAAAGACCAAATGATGAAAAAGTGTGAACAAAAATAATGTCTTCAATGACTATAGTTTTATGTTAATATATCAAATATCCATTTTTGTTGTTTTAATAACTTTTGAAATTATTATTTTCTATCCATAATTGTACTTTTTATTTGCATTTATGTCTATTATTTTAGGGCAAATAAATTATTGTTTATGTATATCTTCACTCTTATTTTTCTGGCTTTTTGCATGTGTAAAGCTAAAACAGCCACAGGTGAGTGTTTCCTCTCAGGAGCTGGCAGAAATTCCTTACAAGACATTTATACCAGCTTAAATAGATCGGTTTTTGGATTATAGGTGTAAAGTTTAAAATTCAGCAGCAAACCTCCGTGAGTAAATCAATATCCAGTATCAGACTATGAATATGCACATCTCCAGCAGTTTGACATGGAAGAAATCCGATGTGAATAGGATGTGCATAGATCCGATCTAATCTAACTGCTGGACAAACTTACAAAACAAAGGGGGCAAAAGCAAATGAAGGAAGAAAGAAAAGTTGTTTCACAATATCAAATGGAAAATAATACAGATAAGAATGGAAAGGAACAGGAGAGAAGACAGAATTATTTTAAGACTTAGATGTGGGCCTATTGAAATAAACAGACCCATATTGGTGGGAGGAAAATAACAGACTGGGAAATTTGACTGGGGAGAGAGTGTGTTTGCTTTTCCCTCTTTTTTAAAATCTCCAAATTAATATGATAAATAAAAGAATCAACAATCTAAATAAGTTGAATATAAAACTAAACCTTATTGACTTATCTGCATATAAAAAGCAAACGTTACCTGACCATGTTTTCGATACAGTTTTTTGGTGTTTTTTGAACAATTAGATCACACCACTTACCACTGAGCGGCGGTAAAAAGTTGATAAATTGTTTGTTCCCCGCCAATAAACACCCCGCAGAAGAAGAAGGGAGGAGTGGGGGCGTTTCCATTGTTTCTGCTGGGCTGCTGTTCTGCAGCTGCACCGCTAGGCGGACAGATTCGAGGAAAATGGCGGACGGTGTGGATCATATCGACATCTACGCCGACGTAGAGGAGGAATTTAGCCAGGTACTTAATAATAAATTATCCCAATTGTTTCTTCATTTGTGTATTTCCTGTATGATAATGGCATTTTCATGATACTGCGAACGAAATATACTCGAAATGACTTATCTCGTAGCTAGGCCTCTTTCGCCATGCTGCAAGCCTGCAGCTATTCAACAGTGCTTCGTGTGGTTTAAAGTTGTTGATTTGCACGTTTTTTGATATATTTTAATTAGAAACAAACTTGTTGTTTTGGTCAGAGTACCACATGTATTAGTAGATAGCATGGGCTTTACCGTGCTGCGCGCATCAGACCTCGGCACGATTCCCGCGATTGAAGCTAACGCAAGCCAAACAAACGCAGTTTGCTTAGCTAGCTTCGTGCCTTTTTAAACCAGCTGTTGAGTAAAAGCGGGTTTTGTTATTTTAAAGGGAGAATTGTCTGTGTAGATGAAGAATTATGCGAAACACCACACCCATTATTCGTTTATCCATTTCAACTGGCTGAAAATAATACTCTTATTTGGTTTATATTTAGCTTATCTACGCGCATTCTTTCGTAGCCACGCTCTTTTGTTTACTTTTTTCTGTGTAAGACCGAAAAAGTCAACCTAACCCTAATGTAGGGAGAAAGTAATTTTTTTTTTAAATGGATCATCTACGCAACATTTTCCCCATGTGATATAAAATACCTCATAAAACATGTCTTTTGCCATATATCAAAACTAATATTAATTGTACGAAGTATATGCTTATCTGTGTTGTTTTCTCATATAACAATGTAATGACGGGGTATTTTTAGACATTTAAGGTTTGTTTTTATTACAAAGGGAGATTTATTTACTATTTGTAGAGAATAAAGACCATAGGATTTATTATAAGCTGTGATTTCAGACAATATAGGTACTGCGCTCCTAAATGCCATTGTAGTTGCTGAATGGTTATCATTACAGGTTCATTTTTATACATGTTGATTTAATTTTTATTAAAATATTTTTTTTTGAAAGAGTAAATCCATCTTGTAGCCAGTGATGTTTATCAAAAGGACAATGACCTCACGTTTTCCTGATATCACACAGCCGTATTTTGTGTAACTCCTATTTTGTTTAATTCAAAAATAAGCAGCAGGACTTTGATGGACATTTCTTAATGCATTTTAAAAAAAGTTATCATACCCCGAAGGATGTTTTTGGCCCACTATAATTATATTTTTCCACCTT
>JAUZNJ010078242.1:3298-14782 GCA_034780135.1 Jordanella pulchra
AGGTTTTTTGGCAGAAAGATTAGTTTGTCCACTTTGTCTGGTTGAAGGGCTGCCCTTTGACATGTTACAACGATGCCCTCAGTGCTAAACACTCACTCAGAGGGAGAACTTGTTGCAGCGATGCAAAGATATTTCTGAGCAAGTTGACTCAACTTTGGAAAGTTGACATCATGAGCCTTCCATCTTGCTCGTGGATCTTTTTCACCCTCCACACTTAGTGGGTTCTTCAGCTTCAGCATCGAGGGAACTGCTGTGGTCTTAAAAAAAACTGGCTAAAGACTTTCTAGCTTTCTTTGCTGGCTCTGTTTAAGGGCTTTGTGATGTGGAGGTAAATGTCACTGAGTTCTCTGATCCCGCTGATCTGTTCTGATCAGCGCTGGGTTTTTCAGTCACAGCTCATCTCAATGTTTGCTCTTTTTCTGCAGTGTTAATCTACTAGGCTTTAAATCTGGCATCAAGTGATGTCATGTCCAACAGTTTATCAGTGGCTGGATCCTGATACTTTTCTGTGAGGTACTTAACTACACTTAACTGCACTGTTGTGCAATAGATGCAGGACAGTTTTCACGTAATCCTTTCCAGGAAGTACATCAGTTAAGTCTTGAAGACCAGGACATCACGGTCATCCCTGGTGGCAGCCACATGTTTTATTTTCATGTCTGATTGGAGGACTGGGGAGAGTACCTGTTCAAGTATTCTCTCGATCATCGCCAATGGAAGAACACATATGGTTAAACGGCTCCAACGTATGGCTGGACCAGAGTTCGCTTGTTGTGGCAAAGATCTGCACATTTTTAATGTAATAAGAACATGGACAGAATGGTTTAGATTTTCTAAACCCTTATTTATGTGGACAAATATTCCACTTATGAAACAGGGTAACTCATGGGGTAATATTTGGGTTTTCAAAAATTGAACATACAGTTTTTTTGCCAGTGGTTGCATCATCATGATCCACTGGATTATTGATTGTGTTCTACCTGTGAAAGGTTTTCTGGTCGCATGTAAATGGTGTCATCTTATTGGGATAGGATAATCTCTCAAAAATGAGAGATCGTAGAAAACATTGCACAATGTTCTAAAAATCATCATATTGCCCACCTCTATTTTTGTCTTTCTGCTTCTGTACTCTTCAAAGTCCCTAGTTAGTCTTTGCCGACGGCCCTTCCACTGAGCCTGGTTCTACAGGGTTTTTTTCCTCTCGACTGTGGCTGCATCCATCCTTAGGGAATTTGTATAGTCAAACACTCTATGCTGTGTTGCATAGAGATAAAACTAATAATGATTGAACACTTCTTGGAGAAACATGCTTCCCCAAACATTAGCTTCAGATGGATATTTTCAGCAATTTATATGTTATTTTTAAACTTTTTTTGTTTATTTTCACATCAGACTTGTTGGGGTTGAAGCCGGCTCCTAACAATGGAACACATGGCAGCTTGAACGACTTGCTGAAGAATCCACCGTTCCAGCCCACTGTGCCAGAGGAAGTCACGCCTCCATCACCAGCTTCTGACTCTGACATGGTGACTCGTGATCTGGGCTGCAGCTGTGAGGATGAGGTAAGAGGAGGATATCAATGGTATCAATTTAATAGTCCAGGATTGGACAACCTGTTCTTATAAAAAAGGTTTTTATATTCTTTCTCTTTTGTTCCTCCCCCAGAACAGAGTGGAGATCATTGAAACATTTACTCCTGCACCAGATGGGGTCTACAGTTATAGTAAGTTTCTTATCTTATGTCAATATGAAGTTTAACAGCTATCTAAGTAAACCCTGTAGAACAGCAGTGATTAAGATGTTGTGAATAAGTAAGTTAGCATAAATTTAACAAGGAGAGGTTCGGTGTTTTTATACTTTTATAAAAGTATAAAAACAAACAACTTTAGAAAAGTTCCTATTAATCCTGCTCCTTGTGACAAGACTGCATTTACTTTGTTTTTTTTCTAAACTTCCCTCATGGTATTTATGAGTATAGCAATAAAAATGGATGGATCTAAATTTAACCATGAACTGTTCTCTTTTTCTCTATGTCTAAACCTTTAATTACTTTAAAAACAATGTTGTTATAACCCTTTTTCATACTTGTAACCTTTATTGTTGTAATTTTTATCTTCGTGAAATATATTTATTTCATATTGTAAATACTTATCAATACCATATTTTGTAAAAAAAATAAAAAAAGGAGCATTTAAACCGCGAGGTAGGGAAAAGAAAACATAAAGAACAAGTGCATGACCTGTCCAGACCTCGATTTCTTGCACAATATTTGGGGATTCGTTGCACAACGTTTTAAATGTTCATCTAGAAAATTTTTACCAGTTTTGCTGGAAGTTGCAAAGTTGAGGGGTGTCTTCGCATTGCTCAATAGTCTTTAGGTCAAGGTGACTGAGACATGTAAAACAAAGAACAGCTCCCGACTTTAAAATGCAGTCAATAAAAGACAGCATGCATAAATATTTACTGGTTAATAAACTACTGCTATCCTTCAGGACGTGGGATCCAGGGACATGGCTTAGATCAAACAGACACTCCTAAATTTTTTTTCCTGAGTATTCAAGACTAACCTAATATATATCAGAAATTGATTAAAAAAAATTAAGAAAATTGAATGTAATGTCAGACTTTGTGTAACTTAACTTTATGTTTCTATATTTGCAGACAGAACCCATCTTCCGTTTGGCCGCCCTGCAGTGATGTTCACCACTTGGTACAGCCTTCTTCATCATGTGGAGTTCATCAGTGGATACAGCAAAGAACTGGCCATGCCGATATGGACGGCATACACTCTGCCCCAGCAGGTACATACACAAACCCCATAACAGTGCACCTGCTTCATAAAAATACGTGTAACCTTAAGAAATGTGTGCAGATGGAGGCTAATAATATAGATGTTCTGATTAGCTTTTTTTAAACATTTTTTTTACAGATTTTTAAATATTAAGGATTTAATATAATTTATCTTTAGTAGCTATGAGATAAGAATATGTAAAGAAACCATTCAAAATGCCAATTATAGCCCACTTGTCCCCAGAGTAAAAACATGTACTTCATGTGTGAGAGAAAAGCCACACTTTCTTAAACAGGCTTAATCAATATTTTTGGGTAATAACCCGATGATTAAAGAGTTTAGTAATTAAGTGGTGTGGCTAGTTCATTAAAACCCTGCTTTATGTGTCTATTCTTAGGTAATGTAGAAACCTCCTCAAAGATTCCAGAGGTTGAAGGTTGTGAAGAATAAAATAAAGACATTTTCCAAAGCTCCATGTAGTCTTCCTAGTATCTGTTTTCTCTTGGTCTCAGACAACAGAAATTTTTAAACTCATTTCACATCGCTGTCTTTCCCATTCCTTCATTTACATAAACCTAATCAGTGTTGAAACATAGAGTACATTCACAGCACATCTTGATGGTGCTTCGGTATGATGTGTTTGTTTAATCGGAAAATAATTGGATTTTTCAGTTTCCAGCCTTTTCGTTCCCCAAATAGTACAGAATATGTATTTGGTCAGTATTCTATTTCTTGTTGCATCAGGACCCAAAATGTTTTTTCTTTTGCCTTGCAACCAAGATAATAATATATCAAAATCAATAGTTAGCTCATTTTTACGAAATTTATAATAATTAAAATAAAAATAAGTCAGATTTGTCATCTGGCAGTTTTGCTGAGAAAATATTCATATTAGAGTTTTTTTAATATCATACATGATTAAACTACAATTTCTTCTGTCACTATGATCTCCCCACTGATCTCATTCATTTTTGAATTGATGTCTTCATCTGCATAATAGATTCAAGCATCAGTGATTGTAACAGTAAATCTAATTTGCCAAATTTAGCAGTGCCTCTAAAAATTAAAAGGAGTCATTAGTAATTGTAAGATGCAAAAAATTGGATTGATATGGGAATAACCTGCTTTTAATGTTGTATGGAGGCAGTTCAGATTAAAATACTAATATAAAAGGTATTAGAAAAAAAGGATTAGAAAAAGAAACGCGCAAAAAAAAAATGTTCCTGATTTAAAACCGGCTCTAAGTGAGAAGTAAAATAATACATTAGCAGTAAATTATCTTTAATTTATAGTATAGTTTAGAAAATTTTCACACCAGGAACTAATTGGAAGAAGTTTTTTATTATTGGGTTGATTATTTAAAAGCGGTGTGTTGTTAGAATTGTCTTCTCTTGTATAATATTCTAAAAAACAGAAATTATCACCAAAACCAGAAACGGCTATGTTCTATGCAAAGACATAAATTACTGAAAACAAATTAAAGTGTTTAGAAAACATTGTGGTTATGCTTTATGGGCAGCTTCTAACTTTAAGTCTTTTCTTTACTCAAACTGGGTTATTAAAAACACACCTAGGGTGTGCTAATTACATAGTTGCATAAGTGTTTTCTTGGCTTACATCATGTTTAGGTCATGGCATTAGATGTTTGGAGCATAAAGACTCTAAACTTAAACTCTTCAAGTTGAAAGACAAAGAGAGTCTTTCTCTGAAGGTGTGAACTATGTTTCCCTGATGCTTAGGGAAAGTTTTTGCAGGTTTACAAGAAACCTATTCACTAATTAGATACAGTAAAGTAGCTACACACTTTAAAACATGATTTTTTTTTTCAAAAGGACTGATGCCATGCATGAGTGTGAAGCCAGAGAGAACAGCATTGCTTTTTCAATGCCCATTTCTGCATTAAATGTTTTGTATTTTACATCAATATTTATTGTACACACTTGGTGGGATTTTTTTATTTTTTTTTAAAGGAGGATCCAGCTCCCATTCCTGAGGTTTCATCCTCTATCAATTGTGTCCGAGTTGACCCAAGAGTGTCTTCAGTTTACAGTCAGAGCTGCACAGTCTATGACCACAACAGCCACCTCACCCACGGCTACCTCTTTCCCCCAGGTAAAAACTGCATACTGGATAAAGCATGATCTGTTTTTAAAATGGATAATAAACGATTCAAACATCCATTTAAGCAGCACTTTGATTGTTTTAAAACTGTTTTTTGTCAACAGATTTGGCAACATCTCCTGAATCCAGATATGATGCTTCACTCATCACCAACACTGTTCCAATGTACCCAGCCTTCAAAAGTAAGACTCACCCTTTTTAAGCCACAGTTAATGAAATTGACTTCATATGAACCATTAATTTGATTCTAGTGAGAACTTAACTATGGTTATGCTTGACTTGAGTTGAAATTTACTCATATCTACAGTCAGACCATTTATTTGAAACAATGAATGACAAACATTGTAGAATTAATCACAGTTAACGTGTTAAAGTCTCAACCCTAAGTATTATAAAAGTAAATGTATTGTAATTTTAAAATACTACTTGGATTTTTACTTAGATGATGTCCCTTTGTAGATTGGTCCTTTTTAAAGCAGTAGTTTTTGACAAAAACTACAGCAGGAGCTTTAAGGAAGGCACCCCACGCTTATTGGTTGCTGTAGTAGAAGTTCTGCGATGTTTTGTTTACTTGTTTCTCTTCTAGAGGCCCTGGGTGTCATGTTTGGGAACAGCTTTAATGGAAGGGCAACATCTGGCCAGTAAAATGAGAGCAAGTCTTCTTTGTATTTTTCAGTAGAATAAAAATCCCAGTTTATTTCAGTCTCCAAAGCTGGATCAAAAAACAAAAACAGAACAATGAGATGAAAATAAACAGAAGATTGAAGAATGGCCAAACGTACCTTTGATTTTCCAAGCTTGTGAAATGTTGTGTAGACAAACTAATTGTCAAGGAGAGTAATACTGTACACCATGGGTAACATGGGTAACGATAAGCTAATTAAACATTAAATATTGGCTTATTCTATGGACTTAGTACAGCCCACTCTACAAGAAAGCTGGATTAGACCTGATATAACCACGTCTGTTGATGCAGTAAAACCTAATGTGTTTTCATTTTATGACTTTAATATGAATTGGTGCAGGTATTGTAAGTTTTACATCTCTCTGCTCTGTTTTAATAATGATTTTTGGTGGTTACATAACTGAGTTATGAATGAATAAGTTATATTGTGTTTTATTTAATGAAATAAACTAAACCAGATACTTCAGAGGCATTCAGTTCATTTCAAAGTTTCCCCACCTACTCCAAGAGCTGCGCGTTGATGAGGGTTTGCCTCCAGAGCTATTTTTGTCTTGCCTGACCTTCGGTGCCTGCCAGGACATCAACACATACCGAGCCTCTCTGATTGGCTGTTGTCAAGAAGCTAAAGTCCAGATTTTCCAAACCTAGCGTTGGCTGCTCATGCACAACGCAGCTTGGATGCTTAAATGCTCCTGACGTGCTGCTCAAAGGGCTTGAGATGGTTCAGGATGAGCTGCTCAAAATATGCAGCAGGACTTTTTGATGCACCTTGATATGCTTCGACCGTTGACGATGCGTGTAAACCAGCTGCCTCCGCTGCTGGACCTGTATATATATATATATATATATATATATATATATATATATATATATATATATACACACTCTATGTGGAAATATGTACTCATGTGGATCTTTCTCAAATGCTTTTGCTTCTAAGGGAGCTCATAAATGTGAAAGCTTACTTTGTATCAATTATGAAAGTGGAACTTGTCTGTAGATATTTAGGTTTATATGTAATAGAGTGACTGGGTCTATCAGGTGCAAGGAATGGCAGTGGTAGATCTTGGTATCCTTTTTTGTCTCCTTTGCATCACTAACACTCAGTGGTGTCATATGAGGCGAAGGACAGAAAGACGGTGACATCAGGTCGGAGAGGACATACTGATACCCATTGTTTATGTAGAGAGAGCACTTATGAGCACACAACACAGCCTCTCTCTGTGAACCGAAGTGAAACTCAGCTGTGTAATTCATTATTGTCATCTGATCTGTTTGTGAGGAGAGGCTTGTTGTTTCGTATCAAGGCGGTAAAATTTCCATCAGCCTTTTACTCTTCATTGAAGAGGCTTAGCAGTGCCTCATAAAATGGAAAGAAGGAAAACTGGTGACATTAGGTCTGAGTGAGGACAGGCTGATACCCATTGTTTATGTGGAAAGAAAGGACTCGTCAGATAAAACATTGACTCTTTCTAAAGCACTTCCTGATGCACAAACGGATCATTTATTATTCTCATCAGATCTAAGTGTGCGTATTTGGGGGTCAAGGGGTTAAATGCTTTTAGATAAAGGCTGCAAAAAAGTTTTTAAAGATAAGATTCCAGTTTACCCATAAAGAATAATCTATAATCACATGGTCCTCCTTTACTTGTGTTTAAAACGCTGTTTCAGTCATTAGTACATAATCTCTGCAAAACTTCCACATTTCAGATTTCATTTACATTTGACATTAAGAGATTTAGCCTTTAACCCTTTTTAAAAACTGTTAATTTATAGGTTTTAAAATCACTTAAATAGGTAATGCTGCAAGAAATTTGAACAGTGTCCCGAAAATGTAAAAGTTTAAAAGTCAAGGCTTAAGGAACTGCATTTTTCCCTTTTACCAGAGGAGGGCAGTAATGATCCATAGTTACTTCATATGAATTAAGTATTTTTGAAAGAAAGTTTACTATTTCAAACCTTTTGCTTATACTTGCTTAACCTAAATTCAGTTGTAAACCTGCATGATATCCAATTAATGTAAATTAAAAATCTGCCATCTGATCGCATTCGGTTTGAGATGAATTCTGCTGTGCTGACATGCTTTTTGCTGAACAATGAAGTAGAACTGTTGTATTTAAGAATCTTTTAAAACAGATATACCCCTCATTTCTTAAGATTTTTTCTCATCATTTTCTTTGTGTGTGCACAGGAATTTGGAGTTACCTGCAGGGGACGCTGCTGAGACGTTACAGTAACGAAAACAACGGCATTAATGTTCTGTCTGGGCCTATCTTCGACTATAACTACGATGGCCTTCGAGACACTACAGAGCAGATTAAAGAGTATGTTTTCTACAGAAGCTTTTAAATTATGAAATAAGAAGCATGTCTACTGGGGAGGAAATGTTGAAAAATGTGCTAAGTAAACATAACAGAAAACTAAACACTAATGTTGGAAAGATCACCCTGCACATACTTGGTTTCTTGCTTTAGCCCGTGATCATTAGCCTTCGATGTTTTAAACGATACAGAAGAGGCAGTCGTAACAATATATCAAACTTTATTTATCTTTTCTGATGGTTTTTAATCATTACACAGTGGAAAGACAAAAGTAGTATCATGATAAAAGTCCTCATTCAACAAGCATCTGAATCGAAAATCAGAATCACCTTGATGATAATTCAAATTAAGCAACTTTTTCATAATTTACAGATTAAGAAAGGTATGGAGAACTGGGAATATCCAAACAAAAAAACAAGGATTTAATGCAGATAAACTGCAAGGAAACCAAACCATCCTTTACTTTTGTAACTTCTTTTGGTCACTTATAGTTTGCCTTCATACTGCTAAACATGCTTCAGATTTTAAGCAAATTAAACATATTTTTGTGAGATAAAGTAAATCATTCTTTGTGTTGTAACTGCAGTTCCAGTGTTAATGAACTGCTTTTATCACAATGTCTTTAAAATAATGAATTAAAAGTGTTTGAATTTGACCCCACAGCTGCTTTAAAAAGCCCCATAGTTTACAGCTTGAAGTCTGACTTTTATGTCTTTCTTTAAGGTTTTCAGCAGACAGTCTACCCATTCCTACCCACTTCTACACCATTGTGACGAGCTGCCAAGAGACGAACCAGACAGTGGATGAGTGTGAAGGGCCACTGAAGGTGTTCTCCTTCATCCTTCCTCACAGGCCAGACAACAGTGAAACCTGCAATGTAAGTTCAAAATAACACCACCAACAGTGTGCATATATAAATAATATAAAAACAGACAGTGTTGGGCTTCATGTTAATTAAGTACAAACGTTAAAAAACAAAGCTAATTTTGTAGCTGATAGGGAGGCTTAAAGGAAAACAATTTAGAACCAAATACACGTTTAAACCATTCTGCTAATTCGTTATTTAATCAAGTAAACTACTGAACTCTAGGATTTGGGTTACTCTGAGGTACTTAGTGTATGAACTCTTCATATCAAGTCTTTATTTTACAAAACATAAAAATGATGACTTGCAGTCAAATGATCTTTTTTAACCTGTCAAGAGTTACAGTTAAAGCTCTACATGAAACCGTGGACAATGCTGCTTCCTGTAGCAATGCCGACAAAACCTTTATGCTGTTTTCCGTGTGAGGCACATTTGTGCGAGGAACTGAACTTTCCCAGCTTGACCATGAACTGGATGACTGAGAACCTTCACCGAGAGGCACATTTTATTGCCAAACTTCAAACATACTGTAGATTGCATTTTTTGGACTGCACAGTCAACTGTTATATTAACTTTCCCCTGGACATAATAATTTACCAGGCTACTTCTGATCTGTAGATTTTACAAAGACATACAACTCTTTGTCAAAGATTAATGTCTGTACTAGTAAAACTTTTTTTCAACTATAGAGAAATTCCATATTGAGCAGAAAAAATTAAGAATAAGAAATTCTGTCAAATCCATTTGGTTGCAAAATTAGCTCTAGACAATCAGAAATTCTGTAAAAATATTTCCCCATAGTTGCCTGGGCAAATGTGTGATTAATATCTTGCTGACAAATGTGGAGTAGTTGCCCTTGAGGCTAAAAAAATTCTTAACTGCTGACACTGTGGTCTCAAATGTAGGAAAGTATGTGTTGTATCATCATGGTAACCTGAATTTTAAGGAAGAGCAACCCACATAACATGACATGTATGTCCGACACAGAAATTCCTTGTCGCACTTAAATTACAAAAATAAAAGGGCACTGATAGGCTTCTCTTTACTTGAGGTTTTTGTGTTGAGTTGATTCATTGAGGTTAAAATTTCTGCTACATACCACTAAACCTGGGTGAAACTGGAACTAACTTTTAGCAGCAGAAGCTAAAACTGTCAGCCTAAACTTAAGCTTATTTTCTAATACTATAGTATAAATTAATGCAACAAGCAATGGTTTAAAAATAGAAAACAACAAAGAGAAAGTTTTCAAAGCACTTTCAAATTGGAATTAAAAAAAGGAAAATCGAGGATATGCTAAAACGTTAATATATAGTATTTTCTTTCTACATTTTAATAGATGCCTTGAAAACCCATTAATTGAACCATTAATGTTTCTACATATTTTCTCATTAGGATCACTAATGGCAGTAGGATTTTTTAATAGAAGACCAATCTATTATTGCGATGCAGAGAAAAAACTGTTTTCTAAATTCATACAAATAAAGATCTGAAAAGTGTGACATGCACTTTTTTTTAAGTCATTACTTTGCAGAACCATGTACTTTCCTGCAAACAAAGCTTGCATGCTTGACTTTCTTTCTCTGCCTGTTCTGTACATCTACAAACCGAAACTTGGGCAATTCCTTTCAAGTCACCAGAAGAATTGGAGATAATCTGTGAAAAGTAGTTTTTAGGTCTTACCAAAGATTCTCGGTTGGATTTGGATCAGAAACTTTTATTTAATTCTTTCAATTTATAAAGGAAAGCTCTTTGTTTACACCTTTAAGCGTTTAATTCCCGATTCTTTCCTGAGCATAGATCTCTCAAAGCAAACACTTTAAATATCACCTCATAGTAAATATGTTTTAAATAACTATGAGACATGACAACAGTTTTTACAGAAACTGTGATCTTACTCACACCAGAGAAATAGCTCACAGATGACGGTGCTTACCTCACTTCTTTTTAAAATTGGCCCAGAATAACGGTTAAAGAAGAATTTTATACATCTGTAGCGTCTCCGCTGTCAAATCTTCACATCTCAAAGCATTACATTATACACATATTTGGACCTGAGGAGATCTAACTGGCTCCAACCATACTGAGATAATATAGTGTTGTTAGATCAGGGACATCTGAATGCAGAGAGTTCGCAGCTAAGAATCGTCCACTCTGTCTTTGCTCCCATTTTATTCCCTAATTTTTGTTACATACATAATGAAGATAAGTTTTCATCGTGACAGAACCATCCAAATTAGATAAACTATTTGGGAAAACATTAGCCTTAACACGTAACAGGCAGGTTTAACAAACACACATGAATAATAAAAAAACATTCCTGTTACTTCACAGAGTTTGTTTTCCTCATCCAGCTTTCTAAACATTTTAAACCCTGTAACAAGTTTTCTTTCAATCGTCTACATGCAGCTTGATTCATCTCATTAATTCTGACCATTTTTGTTTTCCCTGGTGAGAAAGAAAACCTGATACTACGACCGCCAGCTGCTACACACACACTGTGAGAAATGTTCCTAAAGTACTGTTTTATTTGAAGGAATTTCCGGTAATTTCTTTTTACGTACTTTTCATCCATATTTAACATTAAAAAACAGAAAATTCCAAGGCCATTTTCTATCATTTTCTATTTTGTTGTGTAATTTTTGGAAAATGCTTTTAGGGTGCAGCGTTTTCATGCAATATGAAATCTGTGGGAACCAGAGCT
>JAUZNJ010078252.1:0-24448 GCA_034780135.1 Jordanella pulchra
TGTGCAGAGGGCTCCAGCCCAGGAGACCCATGGCGCGCTCTGCTGGAGGAAGAGTGGCAGACAGGTTCCGGATACAACAGTTCCATAGGGTCAGGTCTTTAGCTCTTCACAAGAGCAACAGGAGTAACAAGGAAAACAGAGGCCCAGCTCACATGAGCTGGCAGGCAGATAACAGATCCCAACAGTCACAACATTTCCAGATTCCTCCATACATGGAAAATTATTAGAATGTTTTCAAACTGCACAACAATAATCACATCATTGCATTACCTGTTTTACTTGTTAATGATTAACAAAGGCAACAAATATCTGAATTCAAGCCTAGATTACAGAAGAAGGTAACTGGATAAGACCAGGTGTCCAGTTAGTATCAATAAAGGTAGGCTTACAATAAACAGCCTTTCTATCAATAAGCTTTAAGGTATTTCTTACCACTGGTTGAGTGCTGCGGCGTTCTTAAGCGATTGTAGATGTATCCTGTTCCAAGAGGGTTGGAAACAACAGGGTACTGTCTGTTAGATCTGTCCAGCAGGCTGTTGAAACTATTGTGTGCACTCGGGTCATTCCGTTTGTGGTGGACGTGGCGGTTATTAACGCTGTCACCAGCGTACGCCGCCTCGTTCACAAACACAGAGCCGTTACCGGTGTGCTGTCTGGAGTTGTACGGCGGAGAGGCCTGTCAGACAGAGAAAAGTCCCACCGTTTACTTAACTTATTCACAACAGATGTCAAGTCATACAGACAGATTGGTTGAAAAGTTTTCTTTCTAAGAGAACTCAGCAGATTGCATCAAGTAATTGACCTCCCTGCCTTTTCTCCTCCTGGATGAGCATGTGGTGACAGCAGACAGCTGATTGCATAGCGTCACTAACTTTGCAGCAATCCTTCATAAAGATCATGCGTGCGCTCTGTTAAAAGGAAAATTCCCTTTTAATAGAAACAAACATCCAGCAGAACCAGGCTCAGAATAAACAGCCTACTGCAAAGACTGAATGGGGATTTGAGAAGACAGAGCAGAACACAGAAAAGGATCACTAAAGCACTGATTGAGGAATACTTTCTATATTAGAGAAGGTAATGGTAGACTAGCTTCATAGGTGGCCCAGTATGGAAAGAAACACAGTAAGGAAGATGAGCTCTGAGTTAATTTTAGAGCACGGTTAATCATACGTTAAGTATGAGCATGTTTGCAGTTTTTTCAGCTGTATGTTCTGTGCTTGTTAGATGAGATGTATGAGAAACATAAAACCAGACTTAAAAGATATTAACTGATAGTGATTTACAGTCAATATTGACAAAAAATATATTTCAACCAAAGAAATATTAAACCAAATGAAGAATCTAGATCCAGTAAGGTTGAATTTTCCTCAAGATGTTGGAGTTCAAACAGCATTTAGCTGTTGTCAACAATCATGCAGCAGTTGTCAAACCAATACAAAGGAAACAAATCTTCCATCTTTGTAAGAAATCATTTAAACAATCATTTCAGTTTATTTGCCTTTTTTTCAAAGCTAAATGATTTTATAATTTTTAAACCTCTCCTGTCTATTCAAATCTATTTAAAACCTAAAAAACATGAAGCTTGGAAAGTCTCCTCCTTGTTTTAAGATACTTTTCATAGGGGTGGCGGGGCAGAGACCAATGTGCACTGAAGCAGTAGATCCTCAGGGTCTATCTACACGGTACCAACAGGAAAATAAACAAGCACAATATCTGTATTTTCCGAATAAAGAGAAACTAGCTTTTCCTAAAGTCACTGCAAATAAAATGCATATATATTTAACATCCAAGCTGTCTAAATTAAAGTTATAGTGGATGAAATTGTATCAATTGGCAGTTTTTTTCTGCATTTCAATAAAACAATTCCCACTATACTTTTATAAATAATTTTTATCTCCACAATATTCATATTTACAAATAGTAATACCTACATTGAATGGATTTAGTTGTTGTTTATCTCTAATTAAAGACTCCTAGATGATTTATCTTTTTCTTTTACCCCAGAAAACACAAAAAATAATTATAAAAAGAGCATGAATTCTGTATTTCATCGTCTTTAATGTTAGCATATAAGTATGAGTATTTAGCTACTGTATTGTTGTTGACAGTTTATTGATAACATAAAATCAATTAAAATGTAAAATTGCCGATCTCTGATTTAGAGGGGAAATTTTTATGCCTTTCTGCTCTATGTTCACAGCAAATATAAGTAATGAGAAACATGAAATCAAGATGTGTTACAAGCAACACCTCTCTTTACCTCCACTCCAACTGCATCCTCAATTCCTGACCCCTCCTTTCCCCACGCCTTCTCCCCCCCGTCGCCTTGTATGTATGTGCATATTTGCAAAGTATAAACAACCAGCAGAACAGCATCACTTCTCAATACATGAAGAAGAAAGTGACTAATAACTTTATAATGCTGTGAATAAAAGGGCTGCATTTTGCTTAATCTTTTACACAGTTTGATAATTACAGATTAATTAAACTATGAATGAAGTGTTTCACCATTAGCATCAAACGGTGTATGATTGTGGCTAATGTTGTTAGCACTACTCATACGGTAGTGGGAGTAGTTCGCTTTCAAAAGTGAACTAAGTTCCACTCTAAAAAGAAAATGCAGCTCCAACTTAAATAAACAGCTTCAATTGGCAACAAGTAATCAAATTAAGACTTAATTTATTTAAGTTTTTATTTAAGTTTATGTCAAATGTTCAACTTAATAAATGAGTTGAATTAACTTGATTCAATTACTTCTTACACACTGAAGCAATTCAATCAAGGTGGAGCTGTATTTTCTTTTTAAAGTGTATGATCATCATTCACATGTAAACAACAGACAGGAAAACAACACAGACATATACTGTGACGTTGCACTATATTCCACCTGAAAAGATACCTTTATTTCTGCACATTATTGTTTTTTTATTCTTTCCCTCTGAAAAAATAATAACTACTTCTTGCTCCTTGTTACAGCCCAGTAGCTTTTTTGCAATATTCCATCCTATCGGGCCTCTAGTCCTCTTCTACTGTACCATCGTTGGCTCACTTCTGTCTACTGATCACATCAACCGGGCTTTTCCAATGGTGATGCAGCACAGCTAATTAGATACGACCTGAGAGCCAATATATATGTGTGTGTGTGTATGTGTCATTCGATCTGTCTCTGACCCTCTGAACTACTGCCTGAGGCTAAAACATTACAGAGGAAACATTAGAACCTCCACTGCCAACGCTGGCTTTTGTGCGTGCACCGCTTTTTTAATGCGGCCTTTGTGCTGACTAAAATAGATGAATGGAAATACATACAGTAAGTCTGCTCAAAGCAAGGAGAGCCTTATGATATCTAGCCGAAACAAAAAAAAAAAGAAAAGAAAAAAAAGCCCATGGTGGCTGTGTGTGAATTAATGAGGGAGAAGGGGAATATTGTAACCCGAGTGTGCTCATTTGTCTGTCTATTCTGGTGCAGAGTCACCTGCCAGCAGACACACTGAAAAAGTATTAATTTCTACTAAATGTTTTTTAAAATGTGTCATCTTACAGCTTTAACTTTCAATTATTATTATTTTTATTTTCTATTAAAAAAAGCTGATTAGCAAAGTTTTTCCCAAGGATGCTCTTTTCAGATGCAACCTGGATTCAAGACACAGACACAGAAAAAAATGTGTTGTTATGAACGAAAAGGAGATGTGATTTATTAAAGTTTTCTGCAGAAATTTCAGAAAAGTGTGTCTGCATCTCTTGAACTGCTTTTACTCTGTTGAGACACCTAGTTAGCAATGCGCTCTACAAGGTGCAGTTTATGGTTCAAGAGGTTTCAAAAAGAAAGTCTTCACTAAAAGAAGAAGAAAAGCACAGCACCAGATATCTGACACTATAAACATGTGACAGCAGGTGCTGTGGTCAGGTGAGGCTATAACCAAAGCTTTGGGCCTTAATGTAGAATAAGCAAACCATTTTAAGTGGGAAACAAGGCAGTGGCAGCAATAAGCTGTGAGTTAATTATAGGAGGTTAGAAACTGCAAAATAACTTAAGACTAGTCAAGATGTGTAGCTTCAAGCCAGAGGGGTCAGACCAATAAGGAAATGGGTTATAATTGAGAAAATTCATCCATTAAGCATCTTTTCCATGATGCCTGAAGAGAAACTGGACCTGAATTCAATCAAGAAGCTGTTATAAAACACGAAACTTAATATTTACACTTGGTCTCCATGAAATCTGATCACCTTCGAGTGAATATGTACTTTATGTGGTAGATTAGCTTCATCATTCAAACTACTGTGATATATCAGTTTGTTGGGGCCTAAAAACCTCAGAGAAGGTTGACCTTTTACCCTTTGGGGCCTTAAAGCGTCAGGGTGAATATTAATAAGGTGCTTTTCAAACAGAGTGTCAATAATTCAAGCGCTTTAGGACACAACTGATTGGTTCCTTGGGCTACGTGCCTCAGGTTTAATTATTTTGTTGAGGCTTTTATTTGCAGCAGTTTAATTATCATTAATCATTAAGATGTTTATTGGTGAGCTGAGCTGCTAGAGCATGAAGACAAATGGTGCTGAAATTGCTCTTGTTATCACAGCTTGTATATCAAGGCTGGCTGAGCTGCTGTGGAGGAACGAATGAACTGGTGAAAGCTGATAGCTCTTTAAAGAAGGAGAATCTCATTAGTGGGTTCATGGAAGGAATGCTGGATAAACCGTGCTTTGTGAAACACCTCATGAAGGGTCAAGAGTTTCTGTGAGGAGGAAGGCTGGTTCATTTAACATCAGCTGTTTGGCTTTACCTGCTGCACATCTAGAGGGATGAGCATGTGAGGTATAACGGCGGGCAGGCTGCTCTGCCGTCCATGTTTCCAGGCCTGAAGCAGCTTCTGCTGGTCCTCCAGACGCTCCCGCTCCTTCTCCACACTCCTCTGACCATCTCTGAGCCGCTCTAGGCTCTGCTGGTACTCCTCAAGTTGTTCCTCCAGGTCCTGCTTTTCCAGCCTCAGCTTCTCCGCAGCCAGCTGGCACTTCTTCTCCCTCTCCTCCAGCTTGCTCTCCTGCTCCACCTGCTGGCTCTCTCTTGCCTGGCATTCTCGCTCCCAGCGCTCCTTCTCCTGGCGCAGCTGCTCCCGGAGCCGCTGTGCTGTTGCCACTTCTTCCTTGCGCTTCTCCAGGTTGCGCTGCTTCTCCTGCTCCTGCAGGGTGTTGCTGCGAAGGCCATGGAGGGGCAAGCAGTGGCCGCGGGGCAAGGTGTGCTCACTCGCCTGGAGAAGAAGCCTTTGGACCTCATAGCAAGTGTCCTGAATGGTTACAGCAGCCTAGCACAAAGACGTGGGAAAAGATGTTTAAAAAAATATGCTTAACCTCACCATTTGCAGCATATGTGCATCTTGGCAGCTGGCAATTTGAATGGCAAATTACCATGGAAATGATGCTCAGGTTTGACTGTTGCCCTAGTTTTTTTTTTTCCTCATATCCCCTACTGATAGAATTGTGGGTTTTGGTTTCAAACAAACAAGGAAAGACAAAAACTTTGAATATGAAAATGAAATTGTGATCAAAACCCCAAACCCAAACAGGAAAGAGTGCACACAGAGTCACACATTCGCCAAATGCAAATCCACACACACACACCTTCCCTACATAAATTTACATTTTATAGCAAGATAGGGCTGTGTGCATCACGAAAAAACAAAAGACCCCCTTGTGTCTCTGAGCAGAAAAATGGATCATTGGGGAAGCGCTCCTGTTGCTTACTTCCTTTGGCTTCAAACCGCCAAACACAGAAATGTTGCTCTGTTTGCTAAACTTGGAGCTTCAGGCTCGATCCCCAGATGACTAACTAGCAAATATATATCTGTTTGGTGGGTAAACATGGATGAGTGTGGTCAGAATAACTAAGAATAAAAAAAGGTTTACGCTCCACAGTGCCTTGAAGATATGTGAATGGAACCCCTATATGATTTTTTTTTCTCCTCAACAAATAAAAGTCTGAAAGGTCTCGCTTGCTTTTTTTATACAACCTCTTTTCTTCTGTTAAATTTGAGCGCCTCTAGATACCAACTAATATCTCATAGAATCCGGGTTTATTCATCATCTGAAAATAAAAACAGGACAATTACTAACCTATCAGGACATCCTTGTCCTGCTAAATGTACAGATTAGAAGAACCATAGCTCAGGAGAATCTGTATCAGGTCAATTATTGGTAGTTTGCTCCATAAATATTGATTTAATAAAAAGAAGCCAATGAAAGACATAACTTACTATAGGCAGAAGAGACCAAAATTTGATTACTTTGGCTTCACGCTGATCACTAAAAAATTCTGAATTTAAGGTTAAAGATAAAGCTTGAACTATATCTAACAACATTGATGCATTATTATGGTTTATATTTAATACTTCCATCAAATGAAAATTATTGGCATGCCTGAAAAAACTACCTTAATAACCTTAATCATAAAGCTGAAACAAGACATTATGCCAAAGATTCTGTGGTCCTATTTCACAATGTTTTGTCAATCATTTAAAGTAATAATCTTTTATAATACGGTAAAATAGCATCTAAGTTTATGAAATGTTAGAAAATTCCAGGAGGTATGAATAGTTCTGCTGCGCTTCTAGGACTACCCTTACCTGCAAACTGTAGAGCAACTGAGTCAGGGTTTGGACACTCTCTACAGCCTGTGGATAAAAAAAAAATAAATAATGATGATGCAGGTCAATAGATCAATGTTCGTAAATGTTTGTTATTTTTAATAAAATTAAAATTAAAAAGCTAAACTGGGAGTTCAAAATACATTTCACTATTCCTCTGAATTTAAAAATAGCACACATAAAAACAAAAATAATACATCCATGTAGCAATTGTGCCCCCTTCAGGCTAAGCTAATCCCTGCAGCTCTGTTTAAAAGCAGATTACCTGGCAGGAGCTGATAAGAAGACAATTCATTCTTATCGGAGTAATTTACCTTACAGGTCACAGAGGCTGCACAGAGCACAGCGCTAAAGGCTTTGGAATAAGCCTCCATATATATTTTTAATGCTGTAGGATTTTAAAGAGTGAAATAGACTTCCCTTTATTACAAGTTTATCAATAATTCAAAACATTGAGATTGAAATGTTATTCTGACAGCGATTAATTATTAAAGGGAGCCTTGGCTGATATCTGTAAATACGATGGAAAAAAAAACACCTGGGAGAGACTTTATTACCTCTATATGCCTCTATATAATAGGAATGGATAGATGGTACGCCATGAAGCTATGATGAAAACTGACTTTAAATACATTTAGATTTAATTGACACAAATTACAAAAACAACAAATACATTTTTACCTCCAAATCAATAGAGCTCCTATCGCTTTTTCGAAAGTCATCTGTAGAATGAAGCTCAAGAGCATCGGTCAGGTTTCCCCCATTCTCCTCGGATGTGGGAGAGAGAGCATCGGGGCTGACGAGGAACACCGAGTCCTGGCTATGAGTTGACAGAGAACGGGCCTTGGATGACAGCGCAGCTTTCAGGCTCTCAGCTGCAAAAACAAGGAACAAAAAAAAAAACTAAACATGTAGCTGAAATGAAGCATCTCTGCTGCACGAGTAGCAACTACTACATTCTGTTCATTTAGAGCGTCCTTATGGGTTTTTGTTGAGTTCCAATCTATTCTAGACTTAAACTTGCACTGAATAAAGACTCCTGTAACCTCAGTTTATGACCCTGATATTTAGAAATAACAGAATCAAAGATTTGATAAAAACAGACATAAAACCTCTATAAGAAGAAATGGTTTAGAAGCCACAGAAAAAAAGGTAAAATCTCATTTTTTAATCAGGGGTTCTTTAAAGGATAAAAAAAACACGATGCATGTTTTTTAGAGAAACATCCATATATGAATTAGTCTTATTTTTCATAAATCAATAATGTTTTTTAGAGAAATAATGAGAAACAAAGTCCAAAAAGCAGACACTTTTTCACAAATATTTTATTTTTTCCATATTTATCCAGATAATAAACTTTTATTTCAAGTTTCCTACTTTCCAAGATTGTTTAGACTCTTTAGAGACCCGGTGTTTATGGATTCATTTAGACATATTTCAGCTACACTGTATATGATCCAAACCCATATATAAAAACTAGAGCCTTGCTTGAAAATCTAGTCTCCAATTGTGAATTGTTTACCTTATTAATACCTAAAGATTGTTTCGTACCACAAAAAATCTTTTTTTTCCTACGAGGTTATCCCTGTCTTCACAGTCACCATCAACTATGATTACTTTAGCAATTTGCTGTTGAATTAGTAATTCATGTAATTCGGATAACAGCTAAAAAAATGGTTTTAATACCAGAAGCAATTCCAGATCGGTTTTGGATCTAATAAATTGATTCTAGATCTTGAGAATCTTGAAATTTGAATCGATACCCGGTACTTCTAAAAACATTTATTTGTATATAATAACTACGCAAGTGAAACTGCCAAAAATACGACTTTAGATCTCGAGGCTTTTTCTTATTAAAATATCTAGTAATACACTTAATTACCCAAACTTTATTTAAAAGAATGATTTCAAAAAGAATTAAATATATAAAAGTATTTTGCTATTTGCAGAAGAATTCTATAAATAAAGAGCGTACATGTATTATTGACGGTGAGGATGTGTTTTATGTATAAGAGCTGCCGCTGAGTCTACATTGTGTCCAGTGTTGTGTCCCACCTTCTTGTAGAGCGGCAGCGAGCAGCCCAGCCGCCTGCGGCAGCTCCTCTGACTGGGTCTGGACCAGCAGTCGCGGTTCTGCCGCAGCGGCTTCCGTCCTCCCGCTCAGAGCAGACAGCTCTGTGTAGATTTGCAGCTTTTCCTCCAGGCTGGCGCAGATCTGCTGGTCCTGACTCGTCAAACTCTCTGATATATCATTTCAGACAGATCAGGAATTAGAAAGTGTGTATCTCCAGGTAGCAGAACATACAGAATATCTGCATGGCACAGTTTTATGTACCTTGCAGTTTGAGGATCTTCTGGAAACGAGCTTCAGCAGCTCGTTTCTCCTCTTCAGATTCGCTTGCAGATCCCTCCGTCTCCTCTGGACAGCTGAGCAGCAGCAGCAAAACCCAACAGAAGAAAAGACTTTATGTTTTCAGCAAACAACATCAAACACAGATTTCTTTGCTAAAGTATTTATACATAGATGTGTTGAACAATTTTTCACACATTGTCATGATAAAATCATGAGTTTCATATAGCTTTCTGAATGTGGCTTAAGTCGTTGCACTGTTACAGAAAGAAGGTTTTGAATCCTGACCTCAGGTTTTTCTGCAATGAGTTGCCATGTTCTCCCAGTGCATGTGCAGGTTTTCTCCAGGTACCCTGACTTTCTCTTTAAAGTTCAACAACATGACTCTAAGTTTAACTGATGTGTTTTTCTTTGCAATAAACTGGTGATCTGTCCAGTCTGCCACCTGTACGACCCTGAAGACAGCTATAAACAAATAGCTCATAATTGTTTATAATAGACCAACACACGGTGACATTTATGTCAAGGCTTTTTATGTTTGAAGCCTCCATATAAAACCCAGCACAAATAACTGTCTCACAATTCTTTTAATTAGTACATTTTTTCTACTTGTTTGGAATCTTAGAATAAATGTAGAAACATATTAAATATCTGAAAAATAATCCCCTCGGGTTACATCACTTGTGCCACAAGAAGCACTTTTTTTTGTTGTGAGCTTAATTGTGTCAAATGTTTATTTTTTAGAACCTTGTACAGTACAAAACCCCCATGCAAAAAAAAAAAAAAAACAAAACATTGTTGAATGAAAAGCATAAGCTTTTCAAGTTTACCACAAATTGATTGGAGGGAACAGCAAACATGGAGCAGAAGGTGCTCTTGTCAGATAAGAAACTAACCTTTAGGCCTACGTGCTGAACTCTACTGCAGAAAACCAACTTCTTTCTATTATACCCCTGATGAAGCCTGCTGATGGCACCATTGTTATGTGTAGAGCTGGACAATATTTCAATATCAATATATCGCAATATGGTTTAATGCAATATTGTTGATATATGACTTCTACACACTTTTTCAACATTTCAATATACATCAGTCTATAAATAGCATTGATCAATGACTGATGTTCTAGGTTTCATGTAGTTTTTATGTGTTTTTGTTTTTCAAAGCTAATATTTATTAAATGTTATGTTGGAGGATTTTTATAAACATTGCAAAATATTCATCATAAGTTTGTATAGTAATCTGTTGCAGACATTCTTGGCTGTCTTTCTAATGCTTTTTTATTTTTCCTACATTGATATTAAAATCATATCGTATCGACTAATATAAGAAAACATGTCTTCCAGCCCTAGTTTTGTGGAGATGCTCACTAAACATACAGCCAGAGCTACACTGGAATGGATCTGGTCGAAGCTCTGTGACTGAAGTTCACTGCTGCTCTCCATCCAATCTGGCTGAGTTTAACCAAGAATGTAGAATAAATAGGAAGACATTACAGATTTTTATGTGATACTGACAAATCCACAATGTTTTATGCAGATTTAACGGACCATTGACTCTAAGGAAGCTGAATGCAACCCACCCTCATTACTTTTCACTACAAAAATGATGCATCCATTTTCTTCCACCTCTCAGTTACACGCTAATAATTTTGCTGATCTCCAAAAAATCCTAATAAAATACAATAAATGTTATAGTTGTAAGAGGCACAATATGAAAAACATCAAGGCATGCAAATATTTCAAAGGACATGAACAAACCTTTCTACAGCCTCTCTAATGAGCCTCATCCACGTGTTTCGCTCCTCTTTGGATGAAGTGTGGACTTCATACATTTCCGGGCCTGCAGATGAGGCACTGATCAAAAACATTCCTTTCTCTTCGTTCGCCACTTCCCGAACTATTAACTTCTGCAGTGCAATCACAGGAGGCTTCTGGTCCTGTTGGTAAAAAGTACAAAAATAAATGACGGTACTAACGGCAAAGATGTCACGAATGGTGTAAACTGCAGGCTCACCACAGCAGCAAATGTATATTTCTGGTCTTTTTCCTGAAGGAAGATGAGGGTGTCTATGAGGAGCAGAGCCAGGACATCTGGAAAAGTTGACAAAAGCGGCACTCACTGTTACAACTGAAAGATCGTTTCCAATCTAAATACTACAAACATATTAACCCTGTGTGGGATATTCTCACCCTTAAGACGACCAGTGGCAGTCTTCCACAGGAGCAAACCCTGGTATCGGAGGGTTTGACCCGGCCCCATCATGTCCTGCTTGCGGAAGGTGCGTCCGCTCTTCAGCTTGGCGGTGCTGCGGTTCTCCATTCGGTTCCACACTTCCTGTAATCTCTGGTGCCGCTCATACTCGCTGACTTTCGAGTCTACAGCTGCTATAACTTCTCGGATGTGCGCCAGAGCTTTGGAAATGTTACTATGCTCCTCTGTTTCCTCTGAAAGTTTAAGAAGATAAAGATTAAATTCCTGCTGAATAATGTTATGAACTGCAGTTAGCCTGGTTTATCAGAAGAGGGCAGGAGATATCTAACCTTGAGTATAATGTAGTATCCTCTCCAGCAGGACTGGGTACTTTGTGATTCTTTGGGTTACCAGTAAAATGCACTCTGGGATCTCTCTCCGGCGCACTAAAGAGTTGTGACCTTGTTGCTATGGAAGGAAAAACATCTTATTACACTCTACTTAACTCCACTGAATGGTAATAATGTTAAGTGAGGATTGAGGTGATGATACCTTAACAAAGCTTTGAAATCTCTTGTTATGTAGTAAGAGGTCTTTGAAAAAACTGACTGCTTCATTGTGATGACTGCAGAACTCTCCGTAAACCTGCTTCATTTTTTCTCCATTCTCTTCTGAAAACTACAGAAAAGTTTCATTATCACACCCGATTCTCCTAATTTGATAAGAGCAAACGTTGGTTCCAAAAATCAAATCTAACCTGATGGAGCAAAATGTCTCCGATTTGGAGTATCAGGTAGTTCCTATGACCCTGCGGCTGCCCAGAATTCTGACGCCGCTCCTTCATGGCAGCGAAGAAAGCATGGTGGAAAACGAGCAGCTGGTCCAGACAGGGAAACACTCGCTCCACAGATTCGGTGTCCAGCTGGACTTCATCCTTCATACCCCGCCGGAAAACCTCAGCCATGATGTGCAGGGTCTGCAGGTGGTGGAGCTCCGTCTGCATCAGCTCTGTGTTGAAGAGTCAACAATGCGACACTCGATCACAAAGACAAAACTAAACATAAAGTGGATCCTCCTTGTAAAGTTAAAAATCTAAACATGAATTAGAATACATTTGGAATCAGAACCAATAAATTAAACATTAACATTCTGCAGCATCTAAAACCTATTTATTCCAGAACATTTAGCTTCATCAAGCTTCACATCAAGTCTAACTAGGTTCCCTCATCCTGCAGGGAGAAATAATTCCTCATCATGCTTCTGCCACCACCGTGCTACACAATGTGAAGCCGGTGTTCTAGTGGATAGAGTGGAAGTTTTCTGCCCTCAGTAAATTTATTTTTTTGTGTGTAATGTCCTTTAAATTGTTTGTGGTAAACCGCAAACATCACTTCTTATTTATTTCGTTTAACAGCGGCTTTAATTTTGCCAGACCCTCATAAAAACCAAATGTATGGATTGTTTTTTGTATTTTATTTGCCGGAATTGGATTGAAAATGGGTGAATACAGATGCATGCTATTTTTTTCATATTTTCCTTTCTCTCACTTTCCTTCTACTTTACCATTTTGCACAACGTTAGTTCTCTTGTTTAAAATCATAACATTAAAATTTTAAACTATTGTTTTGGGACATAACACATAACAAAACTCAAATGGAATGAAGACTTTTGCAACAAACCGTACATGTCAAGAAAAAACAAAATCCTATGCCAAGATGTTTCTTAATCTGAACGTTTTTTAAAACAATTGCACCAAATCTGAAAATAAATATTCCTCCAACATTGGCTTACCATAGATAACATCCTGCCTCTTGACAGCTCGTTTGTCTTGCCTCTTGCAGAACTTGTGTTCTACCGTCAGACTCCATGACTCAGCTTCGTAATCAGCAGAATCAGCTAATATGTCACTGTATGTGTGAATATATGAGTCCACAAGGTCTGGAGAGAGAGAAAAATAAAAAAATGACTTTTAATCAACTTTTACAAAGATCAGTCTTCACAAGGTCCTTAATACATGGTTCTCTACTTCTTTTTCCTATCATTTTTTCAGGGCTGCACGGTGGAGCAGTGGTTAGCGCGGTTGCCTTGCAGCAAGAAGGTTTTGGGTTCAGTCCCGGCCTGGGGTCTTTTTCATTTTCCACTGTAAGGGAATCAACGTTAAACTTTTTACTTTGTAGCGTGTTGTTCAAACTAAAAGGAATTTATAGACTGATTATTTCTTAAGAAATGTAATGAAAAATGACCATCAAGTTCTCTGTGATGGTACACAACAAAGCTGAACACTATCAGATTATGATAACAAGAAAATTCTAAAGTAATAAGACTCAAAGCTAACAATTTTTAGCATAAATAAAGATTATTCTTTATATGAGAGTATCAGCTGTTTTTTTTTTATTATTATTTAAATTTATTATTTAAATAAATTATTATTTAATTTAAATTATTTAAATTTATTATTATTTCCCTTTTTGGTAATTTTAAAGTCAAGCATGTTTGCTAATTGCTCATTTTAGATGCTAAGTTGGTTTAAAATGTCAAATCAGTTCTTGTTTAAAATCTTTTACCAGAAAACAGTCCAACATTGCCTCTGATAGATGCGTTGATTGACAACATATGATAGAGACAAGAACAAAATATTTCAAATGGTGTACTTTTTTTTTCCCCAAAGACGTCTGAAACCCCTAATACAAATAGTGGTTAGTCAAAGCCGGAGGTGAGATATGTGCCAACCTTAGATGGTGCATCTCTGATTTCTGATTTACTTTTACGGTATTTTCATCAACAGGCCTTACTGATCTCCTTTACCTTCTCCGAAGGACGACTCATTGGAGGCAGAGGATCCCGGAGTTGGCAGGAGCTCCTCTGAATGGATGTTTGGCTTCAGGGCTTCAGATTCTGTCTCTGAACTCTCGCTGAGCAGACTGTACAGGAAGCAGGGTTGTATTATAGCTACAACATTCACAATCAAATATATTATACTCTGATCGCTCAATGACCTGTCACTGTTGGGTAAACTTCCAGGCAGAGAGCATGACTGTGTTACGGTGTCCTTCCTCTCCTTCGGGGTAAGAACAGGTTGGGAAACAGAGAAGGGGATCACAGAATGAGGGGAGGTCTCTCTCACTGTGAAGTCTGAGGGAAAAACAGACAGAGGTCTGTGGTTATATCACAATAAAATGCAGAAAACCTGCAACTATCTGCTTGAATTAAGTTCTATAAAAGCTCACTTTGTGGAAGGGATGCTGTCTTGCTTTTAATTCCAGCCGTGACATGCCTATCTTGAAGTTTCTAACACAAAAGAAAATTGGATTACATTTCTAATTGGATAGATTTTTCAATAGAGAAAGAGCCAAACAATCGAGAGTGGACTAACCTTCAAGCATTGTGGGACAGATTCCTTACAGCTCTTGTGAACAATAACAGTGCAACCTGAGGAAAGACAATATCTTTGATGATTTCTGTTGGATAAATCCTCTACTTGATTTGACTTTTCACCCACTTGAGCAGTGCAGAAGATCCTTTCCAGAAGCTGGTTTGTCGCACACCACACACACAGTGGGCCCTAAACATGGGCCCGATCCAAACCGGTGGCCATTAAGAAGTCTATCCTTGGCTTCTCTGTCCTTCCCTTTCCCCTTTGAAAACGATACCAGAGACATACGTAGGTGTCAACAGTGGGACCATACAGATCTACCTACAATATCTTAGCAGGATTTCGATTCAATCACGATAGTGTCTTGTAAGGTTTTGATTAGCTGAGTTGAATATTCCTCTTGTCCAAAGAAAAAAAGAAGCATGGACCAAATCCCCGAAAGACTGAAATGGAGGGAAGTGTAAACAACAGTTAGAAATTGGGAGGGTTTCCACTCTCTGTGCTGACTCAACAACATGGATTAATCATTGATAGGAAAGAGGCTGGACACCATGTTTGGTCTCTTGCTCTGACCTTGAGCTTATTCCCAGAACTGTTTCCTGGTTGCGTCTTCCCGAGAGCAAATAGACAAGCACATAGTTCATACCGGTGACTGGAGCTAAGAATCACAGCAGCTTAAATACTAGAAAACAAAACCAGGACTCAATGCAGCATTGTTTTCTTTTTTTTCTTTTTTTACAATCCAGTGCTCCTGATCATTGTCAGTACATCGAGAACTTTGAAAGGAGTTGTTTTAAACTTTAAGATTAGAATTTTAAAGATAAAACCTCAATCCCCAAAACATTTTTTTTTTTTTGCCAATAAACTGTATTCACAGATGGACACGTCCTGGGAATTATTTTTTACAATTTACTGCCCATTTGTTGCAAATTTGTGCTTGTATGTTTAACACGTGTACGCCTTTTTATTGTGAATCAATGCTAGTATATCCGTTCTAAAAGTGTCATGAGGTCCCCAAGAAATTCTAACTCTGCAGCTGTAGGTTATAAAAGCCTTGAGGTGCATTCAGACTGAGCGTGGATAGTATATCCATATACAAACCATGTGGGGAAGGGAAGTGAATCCCATGCAATGAGGGTGTTTATTGCACCGCTCTCACCTCGTACTGTTTGATAGAAATGAGGTGTTGTCAAACAGCAGCACCGGATGGCGAGATCGAAGCATTGAGCGCTGCAATAGAAAATCTGAACTTTTTGGTGAAATCACGTTACGGCAACCAATAAAGGAATGGTTGGCGAAGGCGAAGTCAAAATGGAATATGGAGGGAATAATTTTAACAAAGGGAGAATTTAGGAATGTTCTGTTACAGACAGATACAGGGCATAGTTTTTTACAGTGTACTCTGATATATCTATAATTCATTATCTAAAACGCTAATAGTAAAGCTAACCAACTTAGCCAGAGGAGGGTTGGCAGTACTTCTCTAGACCTGCACAGTTCAGTGCCGTTGGTCACATCCACAGAACCTTCCTTACTTTCCCTATATCTCTGGGGAGAAATCCTCCACCTCATTCAAACACTGCAAAACCAGCAGCGCTCTCATCGCTATCCACATTTGTGTCGCTGTCACAGCAAATGTCAATTCAGCTGTCAATCAAAGCCAAGAAACCCGTCCAGAACATTTTATCACTTAAACACCCATCATGATCATGTGTTTTAAAGGATGTCTGACTATACAGATGCTGTTACAAACTTCTGACAATGTTTTCATATAAGGTTTGCTAAATGCTAAGCTAACAATAGCATGTCTAATGTCAGTATTTAGCTCATAAGGTAAAGAAAATATATATATATATAAAAAATGCTCTACCACATTATAAACTTTGCTTTTAACATCTCAAATTTTAATGGCCAACGTTTCAGCTGCTCTCTGTGCAGCTCTGCTCCAAAAGCGAGGAGAACAGGTCATCAGCCACACCAACAAGGAGCCAACGCAGTCAATACAGTCTCTCTATCCCTCTGAATATCATCATTACCTTGTTGACCTTGCTCTTGTTACGTGTGCTGGACATCCTGTTCTTAAGGAAGCTGAAGGTACGAATGACTTTATACTTCTCACACTCTGCTTTGGTTGGAATATTGCACTTTTCCAACTCTTCTTCTTCAATCCTGCAAGGACAAAAACAACCCCCAAAAAGATCAAAACATAAATAAATACAATTTCTCTAACCCCATATATATTTACAACTTAAAACTGTCACATATTTAGTTTTTTTTTTTTTTTTTACCTGGAAAGTAAAGAAAACAATACAAGTCAGGCAAAACAGGAAGGTGTTGAGATAAATCCCTAAGCATATGAAATGTATCAGGTTAGCACAAGCTGCAAAGGAATATTCCAAGAGAAACAGCTGAAGTTCAAACAACAACATTAAGCTTCACGGGTATCCTTCTGTTAGTAAGTAAATTGTAAGAAAATGGTGACCCTTCTCTGCATTGCTGTGTTGTGAAAGCAAGAAGGCATTAGTGGCGAAAAACAAACATCAAGACTTCTGGTGCGTATTACAGACAGCAAGTATTTTCAAACTGATCTATCACTGTCTGAGGCCATGGGGTGGATGCAAACAATGCTCTGTTTGGGGTTAGTTTTTTTTTGTTATTATGGGACAGTCAGGGAGAGGACAACAGGGTAAATCCTCCACACATACTCTTTGAGAAACTCAGACAGGGTGAGATGGTGCAGGGACTCTGCCAGCTCAACGCTGCCCTCATCATCAGCAGACTGGGCCCGTTTACGGAACCTAACCTCTCTGCAAAACACGTGGAAACACACAATAAAGCTTTTATAACTGCTCATTTAGAAGCCATAGAATTAAAGGGCATGATCTTAAAACTGTAAACGACTTTAACTGGAAGTCTGACTGCTCAAAAAAATAACAAAAAAACAATTAAAAGCAAAATTAGAAATCCAGATCTGGATATTATTTTTTTAAGCCAGTCTGCTACCTTCCTTAAAAACAAGTAGATGGATAGGATTGACTTTACTTATGTTGGAACTAGAACTTAACAGTGACGTGAATACAAAGGATACATAAAAAAAGGTTTTATTTCAGCTGAGGATAAAAAATAAGAATCTTTTTACATCTACTAAACCAAAATTACAAGTCTGTCATAAAACAAAAACACTCAAAACATACATGACAAATTAAACAGCCTCAAAAAAAAAAAAAACATTAGCAGACTTTTAATATTATATATTAGTTTTTTTGGTGCGTTTTGAGATATCGCCCTTTGCAAAGTGATTTATAGCTTTATGCATTTATGGCTATTGAAAGAAAAGGTATTTACGCTTTGGTACAAGTCATTCGACACGAAACATGAGGAAGAAAATGTTTTGGTCAGATGAGATTAAAACTGAACTTTTGAAGTGGTGGAAAATTAACGCTGCAAGTAATCCTGTAGAAACCATCGTCTCTGTTAAGCCTGTTGATGGGGACATCATGCTCAGGGGAATTTTTTTCTTTTTTTTTTTTCCTTTCAGCAAGGAAGAAAACATGAGACTTGATCAGACCTGGGGAACAGGTTCACCTTCCATCAGAACAATCACCCTAAACGTACAGCCAGCTACCATAAAATACATTTGAAGATTACAAGAAAATGATGTTTTTCATCCAATCTGAACATGCATGAGCTGTTTTGCAATGAAATATGTCTCAGATTTGTGACAAAAGCTTCCTAAAAATGAATGTTTTCCTGCAAATTAACAATCATACTCTTCTCTGACAACCAATCATATTAAATCCAAATAAAATAAATTTAAGTTAAAAATAAAAATACATAGAATTTGAATTTAGTTTATCACGTAGAAAAGGAAAAAACTATGGAAGAAATAACATGCCACTAACAAATGATAAACACCTTTTCTCGTGGGACGGCTCAGATATGCTGGAGGTTCTCTGTTCTGTAGAGAGAAACAACAGAAAATTAGTTCGTAGTCACTGATTGAATTAAAAACAAAGGAAATCTGCTTTAAACTATAAAATAAAGAAACAAATTTTGCAAAGAAGAATAAGCAAGTCTTTCATATAACTTTAAATATGTATTATGTAACAAATAAAAGCCTTGATTGCGTCCTATTGAATGTGGAAAGTGATCTGGAAAGCAGCAATGGTGATCTATGACAACTTCACTCTGCACAATGTTTGTTTCCAACACATTTACACAACCACAAACATGTACAAGTGCTGTCAGTGAGTGCTGGGTGTGGTGCAGTGACTGCAGGTGTCCAGTACTTACTACCCGGGTGTAGCAGAGACAGAGACAGGGTGGATTTAGACAGAGAGAGCGCCTGAAGAAGAGATCGGCTGTGGCTGACGCTGTGGAGAACGCCATCTACAGGGCACAGTGGACAGAGGGCTGCTAGCACATCAACTACAAGAGGAAGGTGCAAACTATCAGCGTGTACTGTACAGTCAAGTTCAAGAAAAGAGCTTCTCAGTTGGACAGTAAGCAGCTGTGTTTGGATCACATGAGAAATCTTATCTAGAAAAATGTAACATTCACGTTTTAAAGGTGTAGAAATATAAGAAACAGATTCTGAATTCCTTTAAATATTTTAATCTCAAACTGGAATCTGGGTTGAATTGCGATGTTTAAGATTGTCTATTTAGTGATAAAAGATTATATAAGGAACAATTTTGAGCAAAATTAACAGTGGCATAAATATTGGTTTCCTTGATGTGAAATATTTTGCAGAGACCTGTCCTTCTTACGCAGAGAGGGGAATATTATATAACTCTTTGTACAGTCGAAACATTTTTAGCATTGAAATATTTGATTTTGTTGCTTTTGCAACATGCTGATGATGATGAGAATTATTTTTGAAATGACAAAAACTCATTGTTCTGTTTTCTAGTAAAGTTCAGAGGAGTCATGATTAAAATGTCCTGGTTTAAGGTCAATTATACAATAAAGGCCCCCTGGCCAACAGCCTCCAATGTGTTTTCCTATACTGTTAGTTTAGTTAGTAGTACTAAGTTAGCTAGGAGGTACCACCTGATGGTTGTTTTGGAGACTTGGTAACAACCAGGTGCTGATCTTTATTGCAGATCGCCAACAATAAGCTTAAGAGATCTTTTTTAACCAACCATACCACCCGACTCACTCATAATGGATTAAAGATGAACTTTCTCTTTGTCCAGACTTTTTTTGTCACAGTTATTTTGAACTTTGAAATTACTTTTCTGTCAGCACATTTGGAAACTGTTATGTTTGTGGGAATTTTCTGACTTTTAAAGATAAGACACATACATTCGATACAATATCTTTACAAATTTTCCCAACTTTCCGATCTGAGCTAAATAAGCTGCCACTCACATCATATGTGAACTTCAGGAAAATAGGAAGGTATTATCCACCAATGAAAAGTTCCTCAGAATTTCTCCAAGTAAATAAAGCACAACTTACAAAGACTTTAAAGCTACACTTGACTGATAAAACTGTTATGATGTGAATATTTGCTACAGTTGATCATGGTGTTATTGTTTCATACTTGGGTAAAAATTCCTACAAAAGGGTTTAGCTTTTTCTTGCGTTTTAAATTAAAATTATGTTACAGCAAAAAATGTATACAATAATTTGTACACTTCTATATTAGATGTGTCAAAAATGTGGATATTTCTTGTAAATCTACACATGAAGCCTATATTCAAATCCTTTGGTATTCTGGAGTTTTGCTACATAACACCTCTTAGCTAATTAGATTATTTAATAAGGCTGCTTTTGTGGTTAAAAAAAGGAAGGCATCTTTTTAAACACATCAAGCTGCCCTGACCAACAGCTGCTTGAACATGACTGCACTTCAGTTTTGAGACTGTAGCTCAAAATTAACAGAACATGACAGGTTATTCCATTAGTGTACGAAAAAAGGAAAATTATGAGAAAGAAACGATTAGTCACGTTAGACGGAAATTCTCTGGGTGTTATGTGGACTGCGTTTCACCGACCAGGGCTACCTTCCGGTGTGTGGTTGTCCCGGGTACTGCGATTAGGACAGAACTTGGAGTATGAGTAGGAATAGGAGCGCAGTCGAACACCTTCCTCACTCAAGTCCTTCACAGTGAAAAAAAAATCTCGAGGTAAATAACAAAAACATCCCATTGTCAGGTGTAATAAATTCCCATGAATGTGTGAACCCATCTTACTTTGGAGACGGGTTCGCATGCCGAAGCCGACTGGCTACGAGTGCAGGTGAGATCAGGAGCGGCACGCGGGGCTTCTCTCTTGTCTTCGCTTTTGCCAATGTCTGAAAATAGGCGGGAAAGCAAAGACTTTGGCTCCGGAGCTTCCTCCTCACTGTCCACTTCAAGGGCCACAAGACTGGGAGAAGAAAATTAAATAAATTTTAAAAAAATGAGTAGGTGATGACTACAGGAGCACTTAGAGACTACCCTGAGGGAAGATCTAAGACCTGATGTCGCAGGTTTCCATTGGTGGGCTCTCTCTGTGACTGCTCGGCTCAGTGGAGGGCCGACGGTTCAGCCTGGTGAGGGCCTGATCAACTGGTGACAGAGAGAGGGAGCTAGGTACTGAGGCAGAGAGCTCTCCTAAGTGAGAATGGGGTGGAGGGGTGTCAGTTGCAAGGAGAAAATCCTCAGGGTCCCATAAACTGCCATCAGTGCCAGTGCTGTCACTTGTCACATCATCTACTTTGAACTTAATGTCCTCTTCACAAGCCTGGTGTCAAAAAGAAAAACGATACACTGAGTTATAATGGGAAAAAAATAATATGAGTATAACAGAGAATAATTTAAAAAGGAAAATGTTCAACCTGAGTCTGCTGTGCAAAGGTCTGATCAGCGTCATTGATCATGGAGAGTGAAGCACGCTGGGTAAACTGGTTCTGAACTTCACTGCTCTGCCTCAGGTGCACGTTTACTAGGATGAACACACAGCAAAAGTCTCATTACATCTTTGATATGGTTTGTTCTATTTTCTCCATATGTTAGTTCACTGTTTTTTTTAGCAATGTGATATTCTTGTTTTTATAGAGCTTTAATATTTATTACTAGTCGCTGCTGAGAAAATACATTAAATTATAACAATTCATCAAAACTTGAGCCAGACACATGGATGTGTGTTAAGAAACCGCAGCTTTCATACATATGTGACAAATGATTAAAGCAAAAGGTTAAGTTACAAACCTTCACATGCCAGACTTAGAGAACCAGTTATCAAACATGTCATAATACTGAGCTAATAAGACATATTTAGTGCTCCAGGTCTGTGTCGTCTCCGGTTTTATTCCGGTTCAGGATTTTCTTCAGCTTACTTTTTATTTCTTTATTTTTTTAAAGTGCAACACATCTGTCTTTCTTTACACAAATGTGAAGGCTCAGGGAGAAGAAAGAGAAATGTGATGAGCTGCTGCATACCTACTCCTGTTTGACCTTTAAAGGATTGTTTTCATAAAAACCTCCACACATTATCCCCGCTGACAGGCTGTGTGTTTCATGAAAAATAAGGTGGATTATATTGACTCCCTCTCTGAGTCATACTCCTTTGTTGAACTGCATCTGCTTAATGTTTACGGTCTTTTAAAACAAAATGATCAGGTCTTAAATATTAAAAATCAAATGATGGGCCTGCCTTGCTAGAAATGATGCACATAAATACTAAACTTTACCATATTATAAGCACATAGTGTTTTTTTTACTAAGCTAACTGTTGTTTTAGGGATGAATGATACTATCGACATGCTATCAGCATCGGCTTATATTGTCTTTAATAATAAATATCTAACATTAATCACTCCGCTAATATAACTCACCTACCATATATTCGCATACCAAAACTACTATTTGCACTAACACCACAGGACTGGAGGGAGAAACTACATACGGTGTGTATGCAGGTTTAAGGAAAAAAATATCTGTATCAATTATCGGCTAGTTGAGTTTTAAAACAGCAGCATAACAGATATCAACCAAAATTTCAATTCCAATTCTTAATAAAGCTGAAGATGTTTTTTTGTCTGAGACAGACTGGCGCCCCCTCCAGGGTGTACCCCAACTCTCACCCATTGAGGGCCGGAGATAGTAAATGGCTCCACCACAATCCTGACGGACTAAGCGGAAGAACATGAATGGATGGATGTTTTTCTGTTTGCTCATACTGTAAAGTCTAGTGTTTCTTCATTTTGCTATAAGTTACCATCTTTTTTATGCTATCATATAATAAGCACCTGAAATACTCTATTGAGGAACAATAATAAATAATTTTATTTTTTCCCACTTCTGTTCTAAAATTGGATTTCTGCCAGTTGAGTATATTTCACAAAGTTAGTATGCTATACTTAAAAATGTAAACATTTCTAAAGGTACTCTGCCTAGCTGCTTTTCCTTTGTACTTTGAATCTTTGTTTTATTAAACATAACATAAAGCATGGTTTTAACATTGCAAGTGTGTTTTTGTACGTGTGCGCATGTTTGACACTTTTCGTCGACTCAGTTTGGACATAAGAAGGCTACTTACGAAAAAACATAAGAGTCAGAAAGACAGTAAAAAAGAGCCAAAAACCCACAGACTGAGAAAGGTGAGGAGGGAAAGAATCATCTGTTTAATTTTCCATTTTTTATTTACTCCATGAGCTAGTAAAATAAAATTAGTTTGCAGTTTTGTGCTCCATACATTATTTTTGCCATTAAGTCGGCTGAGTACAGTAGTTACATTTTTTTTAATAAGTTCATATCTATAATAAGATATCAGGTTGACCCCATGTTTTAAATGAAAAAACAACTTCTAAAGGGTATGTGAAACAAAAATTGAATTTTACTTTGTAGTTGAATATTTTCAGCATAGTATAGGATAATGCTCTAATATGATTTAAAGGGATTGTGTTTTATAATAGGGCTCTATTTTAGAAAAGTGGAAAAATGACTGAGGGAAGATTAGGAAAAAAAAACAAGAGAGATACGGGGGTTAAAAAAAGGGAAAGAACATAGGAGTCTTAAGTCTAAGACTGGATGAATGATTGCATGAATGTCACTCCAACCCCCCCACCAGTACGGTTAAAAACAGCGAGTAGAGATACATCCCTGCTGTTCTATATTTAATTGTTCAAATATGAGTAAAAATATGTAAAAATATGAAACCATAAACTGTCCCAGTTTTACATTTTCTCTTGATAACTAGAAAAAACATCAATATATTTTGGCCTAATATTAGCACTTTTTTTCTTGTACTGGATTGGCCGATGAACGCATGCATTACCACTCCCTACATTTGCTAATAATTGTTAATGTTTTTGTTAATTGTTGTGATGTTATTGCTAAAATTGTTTTTTCTGTCATTCAAACTGAGAAAGAAAATCTGCCTTAATGAATTGTCAGGGATCAATTAAACTATTGTCAAAATAATCGGCCTCGGCCTTAAAAAAGTTCCACCGGTCAATCTTTATTTGTAAACTGTAATCCATTTTTTTAATCTAGAAATGTCCGTGGATTTAATCTCAGAAATCTAGTCACCTTAATCTACTATCACAATTAGCAATTAAGAAGAGAAGCATATTACTTAAAGCTAAATTGTCAGCAATTTTTTAAGCTTAACATAGATTCAATTTTTGACAGAAAAAATCCTCACCAAGGGCCTGCTAACATCAGCATTAATGTGCTGGTAAAGGTGTCAAAGACACAAGTTGTGCTTTTATCATAAAACCCTAAAAAAATATTTTTTTTACCACCATTAAAATTATACTTAACCCTTTGATGCACAACATATGTACACCCCCTTCTAATGCACAACATGGGTCAAAAATGAGCCGCATTCATTTTCCATGTTAGTGGAAACTTGATGTAGAATTACAAAAGCTGTGCTTGTTCATAACTTAAGAAAGAA